>SZWC01023609.1:0-15735 GCA_023375785.1 Penium margaritaceum | reverse complement strand
ACAAAGGGTTATTGGACCACTAGTCTGGTCATTTCCAAAGTTCACATTTTCCTTAGCGCACGGGATTGTCATCTTGGACTTCACCGTGAAGTTCTGAGAACGTTTTGGTGTAGAAGCTGCGCAAATGGCACAGAGGGAGATTCGGCCCATTCTGAAGTATTTGGGCGGTCCAAGCTTTGGACTATGGAGACAGCAGTTTGAGTTCCACCTCGTGCAGAAGGGGACGTTGGATGTCATGTTGGGAAAGGAGGTGCTCATAGAGGCGATTGCTACGGACGCAAAGAAGCAAGCCTTCGAAAAGAAGAACACGGAGGCGCTCATGCTCCTGGTGTCTGGGACAACCGAGTCGGAGTGGGGCTACTTCCAAGGCTGCAAACTGGTAGCCGTGACTTGGCAAAATTTTTGTGACATCCACCAATCCAAGTCGCTCGTGAAGAAAATCTTCAGGATGAAGTAGCTCCTAACGGTGAGAATCAAAGAGGGAAATGATGTCATCTTTACCATGGTGCAAATCGAGTCACTTGCCGCACAATGCAATGACGTGGGGTGGAGCATTGACACGTAGCTGTAAGCGATGGCCCTCCTAATGGCCCTAACCGAAAGCTGGGGTCCCCTCATCACCGTCCTAGGAGGATGGCTGGAGGACAAGCTCACCTATGATACGGTCGTAGAGTACATCTGCAATGAGGCATAACACAAGAGCTGCGGGGAGTCCTCGTCTTTCTCATCGGCCCTCATCACCAACACAGGTGGTGGCGGAAGCAGGGGCAAAGGATGTGGCGGAAAGGGCGGCGAAAAGAAGGGCACCAAGAAAGGTGCGTGTTGCAATTGCGGAAAGGAGGGCCATTGGGCCGGTGAGTGCCCAGAGGAGGCGAAGGCCGGCGGCAAAAATGCCAAGGGAAGGTCGCTCCTCAATGGGAACAAGAATCACTTCCTCAAGAAGGCCAACAAGCGATGCCTGGATTCCGGGACCGAGGAGCACACCTAGGTTAAGAAGGTGGGATTCGTCGCTTACGTTAAGTCCTCCAAGTCAATGGTGGTCGCGAACAACAAAGTCGAACCGGCGGCTGGCCAAGGCGACGTGGAGGTGGAAGTGGTGGTGGGCGGTAAGAAGGAGATGTGCACAATCCGTGATGTGCACCACATCCCTGGCTTGGCTGACATCCAGTTTGGAGGTCATGTGTGATGAGTGAACAAAAAATCATTCTGAGAATATATTTCTTGTACCAGCACAATCCAAAGGTGGACTGGAACAGTAGCAACGTCTACATGGAAATCAACGGCGCCAAGCAACAACTTCTGCACGTGGGGCGGAAGACGACAACAGAAGAAGCAGAGGTGGAAGCAACAGAGGATGATGTGAAGACCAAGAAGCAAAAACCTGTGTAGCTGATACCACTCAACGTGGCCAAGTACTACATACGATAAAGAGCTCATGCCTGGCTCATACAATTCGAGTGAATGGAGGAAGCGGAAGTGGCAACAGCTGACTCAACAGCCTCATCAGCCTCATTGGCCTCATCGGCATCAACAAAGTTTGTGATGGTACCAGAAGAGTTTGCACCTCTCATTTCAGAGTTTGCGGATGTTTTCCTCGACAAACTCCCACAAACCCTACCACCTCAACGCGACATCGACCATCGCATCAAACTGAATCCGGAAACCCGACCCACAATTCGAGGGGCCTATCAAATGAGTAATCACAAGTTGACTGAGTTGAAAAAGTAGCTCGACAAAATACCTAGACAATGGTACATCCACCCATTCACGTCACCATACGTCACACCCGTAATGTTTGTGAAAAATAATGGCAAAGTGCGGATGTGCGTGGACTAACGGGCGTTGAACTACACTACCATTAAGAACCGCTGCCCTCACAAACCGCTACCCTTTAACCTGAGCTAACGAAATTTTTGACCAAATCCAAGAGGCTCAAATTTTCACCAAATTCAATCTACGCAGCGCCTATCACCAGATCAATGTGACAGACACCAACATCGAGAAGATGACACTCCAAACACGCTAAGGGCGTTTTGAGTTCACGGTCATGCAGTTTAGAATTACAAATGTCCGGGCGACATTCATGGCAGTGATGAACAACAGTTTCTGCCCGTACCTTGACATTTTTGTCGTGGTATATCTCAATGAAATCCCGGTGTACGGCTGCACCCCGGAGAAGAACATCGAAGACATCTTTAAAAAATTCTTGAAGTTTCACAAAGAGAGAATTTTTTTTGGGGAACTCTTGAAGTGCGACTTTGGTCACCGCTCGATCGAGTTTTCAGGTCACGTCATCAACAGCAAATGGATCACCATGGATCCAAAAAGAAAGGCGACAACAGGTTATTGGCCGACACTGACCAACGTCCAAGATGTTTAAGTTTTTATCGGCTTCCACAATGACAACCGGCGCTTCGTAAAGGATTACTCCCAAGTTTCAGTGCCTCTCTCAGATGACACAAGAAAAGAAAACGAGTGGCAGCAGGGAGAGAGCGAACAAGAAGCATTCATCACTTTGCGGAACGCTCTGGCCTTGGTGCCTGGCCTATGATAGGCTGACCCAACAATCAACTACATCAGGGCTTTGGATGCCTTAGATCAAGCCTTTGGCATGGTCCTCCTGTAAGATCATGGCAACAAAGAGCAACAAGTTGCATACATTTCGCAAAAACTACGAGGACCGAAACTCAACTACGGCGTACACGAGAATTGTTGGTGGTCGTACACGCATTTAAAATGTGGCAATGCTGTCTTGAATGCCTTCAATGTGCCATACACACCGACCATCATGCCCTGAAAACTTTTAATACACAGCCGTACATAAGTTGATGTCAAACCTGATGGATGGAGTTCCTCGAATCCGGGTTCATATATGATATCAAGTACCGACAAGGCAAAACAAACCTAGTAGATGTGCTCAGACGCCGACCAGTTGTGATGGCTGAGGAAGCAACGCTACAGCTACAACGAGATGAGTATCCCAAGCAGTTGTTCACACGAGGCTAAAACTAGCATTTTGGATATGGCAAGGCAACGTTTTGGTATGACGCACCTTATTGACAGCGAATATTCACTTGCCAGGTGGTCGTTTCCCCGAATGATGAACTCCGCCGCATGCTACTCGAAGAATGCCATAACATCGGTCCAGGTGGGCATTTCCGAGAACACAAGACGCTTAAGAAGCTAGAAAAATATTACTGGTGGGACAAGATGCAACTTCTGAAAATCATGAGACATGTGTCAGCGACACATGTTGCATGATTTCATGTCGCATCCCTTCGCACACGGCCACTCGGACTTTTGCAACCACTTCCCATTTTGACGGAACCATGGACCGACATCTCCATGGATTTCTTCACTGCATTACCAATCAAACCCGAGGGATATGACGCACTCCTCGTGGTTTTTGTCAGGTTTTCCAAAACGTCCCACTTTATTCCGACAACGACCACAATCACCACCAAATGAACAGCACAGCTATTTCTGAACCACATCGTACCGCTACACGGCGTGCCGAGAACCGTCACAAGCGACACTGTCGGTCGATTTACAAGTCAATTCTGGCACAAGCTGATGACTCGATACGGCAATCGGATCCAACTTTCAACGGCATTTCACCCTCAAAACGACGGCCAAACTGAGCGAAGCAATCACACACTCGAACAGCTCCTCCAAACATTACACAAACCACAAGGGTAGGATTGGACACAAAAACTCCAGACAGCCGAAATTGCATGTAATTCGGCAATTTCCACCGCAACAGGTGAAACTCTGTTCAAAGAGGTGTATGGCAAATGTCTCGCCACATCAGCTGGACTACAAAGCCAGAGCAACATTCTTGTAGTAAACTTCCAACGCCTCGACTTATCCACCATTTGGAAGAAACACGGCAAACACTCGCGAAGACACAAGCGGCAATGAAACGATCAGCCAACTGTCATTACAACGACAATGTGTTTTCTACAGGCGACATAAATCTCCCCAGCTCGACAAACATTAGAATACGTGGAGCCGATTATTCAAAGCTCAGACCCCGATGGTTAGGCCATGTAACAAATTTGGCGGATTCCTTGGCCGGCTAGGCCAAAACCGCGGTTTGGACCTAGTCGGCCAAGGATTTCGTCGAATCCGTTACATTGGCATAAGAGCTCCAGAGCTCGAATCCCATGTCAAGAATTTTGGAGATGCCGAGGCGGCTCTCACTCCTAGGGTGGGGGTCTGTAGTGTGAGACTGCAACGCGGACCGGTTGAAGGAGCCACTCGGCTCAAGCTGGGTCACCAGGGACTGTGGGCGATTAGACGGGATGGCTTGAGGGTCAAAGTGAGAAATTGCTAGGAAGCTTCCTAACCTATCTGCTACTGATGTGGCGACACTGTCCAGTCAGCTAGCACACTAGCAAGCAAGCAGGTGCAAGAATCAACAAGAATCAAGCTAGGGAGACACGCAAAGTCTCATATGCTCCAATAGCTTAGTAGTGCAGAGATAGATGACAATTGACAAGCACACAACACAAATATCTGCCGCGGCACACAGCGGGTGACGCACACGGTAGAGTCAGTTTGTCCTAAAACTGGCTCAAAACCACTATTTTGGCTGTAACACTACGCACAGGCATCCAAACACAACACCTTCTGAACCTAGAGATGCAAAATCTTGAGCCGGACGCTATGACTAAACGCATAATTCCGACATCGATCAGTGGACAGAGAATGCAAAACATGCAAATCGGGCTCGAGAGCCAGTCTACCAAGAAAACTCTAACCTCTATAGAAAACCTGCAGAGCACCCCAACAAGCATCCAGGACGTTGTGGCAGCTGTATGGCAGCTGCTAGTGGATGGACCCTCCAACTATCGGTGCTCCGGCGCTAGCTAGGCCCGCATCATGGATCTGCACGAGCATGGACACGGCCGAGTGGTCAAAGTGAGCTGTACTAACAGACAGAAACAACTCACATCACAACATTCCCCCATGACCTGATGGTGCGCATGTCCATACACGTGCAGAATTGACATAGGTGCACAACAAGATGCTCAACAATCCATGCTTAGACACCCCACTCTCAGCCACTCTCAGGGAAGGGGCGTAGCCCGACAGAACAAATGGCCACCATGAACTTTATGCACGCAAGTGCCTTGGTCAAGAAGTCAGCCCGCAACATGTCCGTGCCGATCCAGATGACGAAGATCACCTGTTGCTCCACAAGATCATGCACAAAGTGATGTTCAACATCAATGTGCTTTGTGCGTGCATGAAACACACCAGAGTTCTCTGCAATAGCAAGAGCACTCTGGTTGTCACATCGTAGAAAAGTGCAAGGCACAGACTGACGCAACTCACCAAATAGACTATACAACCATACCGCCTCAGCAGCCCCAGCCCCCAGAGCAACACACTCAGCCTGTGATGAGCTACGTGCGATACAACCCTGCTTGCCACTGCGCTATGACACAACAATGCCACCAAGTAGGAACACGTAGCCTGTCCGACTGTGCCCATAAGGAATCCACGCCCGGTCATTGTCTGTGTAGCCGTCGACTACCATCGAATACTGCCATCAAAAGCAGAGTCCAAGGTACGCTGTGGACACCACGTACCGCACCACTTGCACAGTCGCATGAAGCGCTCTCGCCTGAGGACACTGTAAAAACTGTGCAAGGAGGTTGACGGCAAAGGCAATGTCTGGTTGTGTGGTGGTGGGCAAGTACATCAAAGAGTCGATCAGGCGCAAGTACAGGGTCACGTGCACTGTCTCCCCCATGTCTACGGGATAATCTGCCTTGAGAGTATCCCGCCTGTCAAGTGTGATGGGGATGGAGGCTGTAGGAGTTGCACCCAGGATGTCAGCAAACCGCTCCCCCACAGCGTAGGCGTAACGTGCCTGATGAAACAAGAGTGTCCATCGCTGACGATCACGCATGTTCTCCATCCGGAGAAACACAGTTGTAGAGCCAAGGTCTTTCATCCTGTAGGCAGCCTGGAGAATCGCCTTGGCTTCCTTCACGACCTCCATAGACGGAGATGCAATCAGGAGGTCGTCCACGTAGACCAGGATGGATGTGAAGCTCTTAGCTATCCGTCTGAGAAAGAAGGACGGGTCAGCATCACTGTGCACGTAACCGGCACGTGTCAGTGTGCCGGTGATCTCCAAGTCCCAGTACCTGGGTGACTGTTTCAAGCTGTACAAAGCCTTGCGCAAGCGCCAAAACTTTTCAGCGACCTTGAATCCAGGTGGCTGGACCATGTAGATCTCCTCCTCTAAGGTGCCATGGAGGAACGCGTTGTTCACGTCCATCTTGTACAGCTCCCAGTCAATGTGAGCAACGACCCCGAAGAAAGCTCAAGCGGTGGTCATGCAGCCAACGGGTGCAAAGGTGTCAGTGACATACTCCCTCAACCCACGAGAATCCCTTGCCCGTCAAGCAAGCCTTGTAGCAATCCACTATGCCATCACGCTTCACCTTCGTGGAAAAGACCCACTTGGCCTATACAGCCTTTCGCCCAGGCGACAGGTCGACAAGCTCATAGACACCGTGCTCACGGAAGGCTCTGAGCTCATCCTCACAAGCAGCACGCCACAAGTCTGCATAGTGAGCTGAGAGTGCCTCCTTCAACGTGCCTGGACCAGGCGTCGTCAAGGGAGTGCTCCCGGTGGCTAAGACACATGCCTCCGGACTCGGTCTCACCACGACAAGGTCGGTTGCGGTATCGCAAGTGACCAAAAACTCTCGAGAGACCAACTCGTGGTCGANCTGGGTGACTGTTTCAAGCTGTACAAAGCCTTGCGCAAGCGCCAAAACTTTTCAGCGACCTTGAATCCAGGTGGCTGGACCATGTAGATCTCCTCCTCTAAGGTGCCATGGAGGAACGCGTTGTTCACGTCCATCTTGTACAGCTCCCAGTCAATGTGAGCAACGACCCCGAAGAAAGCTCAAGCGGTGGTCATGCAGCCAACGGGTGCAAAGGTGTCAGTGACATATACTCCCTCAACCCACGAGAATCCCTTGCCCGTCAAGCAAGCCTTGTAGCAATCCACTGTGCCATCACGCTTCACCTTCTTGGAAAAGACCCACTTGGCCTATACAGCCTTTTGCCCAGGCGACAGGTCGACAAGCTCATAGACACCGTGCTCACGGAAGGCTCTGAGCTCATCCTCACAAGCAGCACGCCACAAGTTTGCATAGTGAGCTGAGCGTGCCTCCTTCAACGTGCCTGGACCAGGCGTCGTCAAGGGAGTGCTCCCGGTGGCTAAGACACATGCCTCCGGACTCGGTCTCACCACGACAAGGTCGGTTGCGGTATCGCAAGTGACCAAAAACTCTCGAGAGACCAACTCGTGGTCGACAGGACATGGTGGATGCACCTCAGTGTAGTCTGCTTGGACACTCAAGCCAAGGGCCTTCGTGCCAGGCTCGCCACTCTGAACACTACGGGTCGGGCGCCTGGATGTAGATTCAACAGTCCGTTGAGCCCTACGGGCCAATGGTCGAAGACGACCATTGGGCTCGCGAGAGTAGCCCGATGCTGAGGCGCTAACCTCAGACTGCGCAAAAGGCTGCTAAGCCATGTACCCATGTACATGCACGGGAGTGGGTGTGTTTGAGGGGACTGACACTGGCATGGCATCAGGTGTGCCAGAGGGCACTGATGCTCATATGGGATCAGGTGTGGCAGAGGGGACCGACACTGGCATGGGATCGGATGTTCCAGAGGGGTCTGACACCGGCACGAGATCAGGTGTGCCAGAAGGGTGTGACACCAGCACGGGGTCAGGTGTGTTAGTAGAGACTGGCACCGGCACGGGATCAGGTGTGCTAGAGGGGTCTAACACCAGGATGGGATCAGGTGTGCCAGAGGGGAGTGATGAGGCTACTGGACCCACAGCCACGATGGCTCGATCGTCAGGAGCCAAAGACCGGACCACAGGTCAGGAGGCCCGGACAGACCCATCCCCAGGACTAGACTCCCCCATCCGCCGAGAGGCCACACAAGTAGGAACGTTGTTGGCGGCCCGTGACAGAATGCTGGACAAGTCACGATAGGTGAGAGCCTCAAAGAAGAGAGCATCTCAAGACTCGACAATGCGATAGCCAGCAGGGTCCCAAAAGCACCAGGCCTTCAACCGCGAGGAGATGCGAAGGAAGGTACACATGCGTCCCCGAGGTGAGACCTTGGACCTCTGCTGGTCATCGGTGTACCAGACACAGGTGAGGGACCCCCAAACGCGAGCGAGACGGAGATCAACGCGATGGCTGAACCACAACTCGTACGGCGTGACATGGTCTAAAAGTGGACCGTGTGGCAGGCGGTTCCTGACCTACGTTGTGTAGGAGAAGTCCATAAAGGCAAAGGACTCCGGAAGACCGCAGTCAGACCGCATAGCGTGAACCGCATCCTCCATGGTGCAGTTCCAACGCTCAGAAATACCATTTTGCTGTGGTGTAGTAGGGGCGGAAAGCTGGTGAAAGATATTGTGCTCGACAAAGTAGGCCTCCATCTCGCGAAAGAACTCGCCACCACGATCGGAGCCGAACGTGTGCCGGGTGTGACGAGACTGACGCTCAACCATCACAAGCCACAAGCAGACCATAAGTGCAGCATCGCTCTTGTGGCGGAGGCTGTAGACCCACCACATCCGGGTGAGGTCATCGGTCAGGGTGCGAACATATCGACCCCGATCAAAGAGGGACTCGACTGGGAGAGGACCGAAAGGTCCGAGTGGACCAACTCTTGTGGGCGCACTGCCCGGGAGGAGAAGTCAAGGTAAGAGCAGCGATGCATCTTACCTTGGGCGCAAAAAATCAGTCGGTCTTGGGCGGCTTCTCAAAAGAAGCTACTTCAAGACCAAGGACTAGCTGAGTTTGAATGAGCTTCGACACAGTGTCCGAGCTCACTTGGAAGAGGCGACGATGTAACAAGCGCTGGTGCTCAGGGGAGAGAACACCATTGATAAACACATGCGTAGAAGATAGAGGGGGAGAAGAAATGGAGGTAATGCAACGAGACACACGATATAGGTCATCAACAACAGAGGCACGAAGCACAACGATGAGTGTGTCTAAAGCAGTCACCGTGGCAGAGTCAGTAGAGTGCTCAACAGTGAGACCCATCCTGGTGCATGCACGAACAGAGAGCGGGCTAAGCTCAAGAGCGTGGACAAAGAGCACATAAAAAATGTACAAGGGGTCAGCCGGACCATCAAACTGCACAACCCCAACGCCCTCCACAGGCAACGACTGANTGATAAACACATGCGTAGAAGATAGAGGGGGAGAAGAAATGGAGGTAATGCAACGAGACACACGATATAGGTCATCAACAACAGAGGCACGAAGCACAACGATGAGTGTGTCTAAAGCAGTCACCGTGGCAGAGTCAGTAGAGTGCTCAACAGTGAGACCCATCCTGGTGCATGCACGAACAGAGAGCGGGCTAAGCTCAAGAGCGTGGACAAAGAGCACATAAAAAATGTACAAGGGGTCAGCCGGACCATCAAACTGCACAACCCCAACGCCCTCCACAGGCAACGACTGACCAAACTCTGTGTAAGCAGATCGGACAGACGCAACGGGACCGAGCACAATCAAGTCACCACAACGACAGGTCATGTGATGGGTGGCACCAGAGTCAATAATCCAGGTGCCACCCGGCTCACGAGCAGTCGTCGACACTGAGCAACATGCCACAGAACACTCTGCCTCTACTGGACGCTCAGTAGAGGACTGAGGACAACGACGAATAGCACGGATGTTTTACTCGTCAAACCAACCGGTACTGTCAGGTCCATCCTCATCGCAAGCCAACATAGCCCCACCACAAACATCATCACGGACAACAGACGTAGTAACACAAGCTGTGTTGGGACCACTCGGCTATGACAACACACTCGCACCTCCCTGAGTACGATGCGTCAGTAGCTGACAAAGCTCTGTGATCATGCGATCTGGAGGATCCACATCACTGCTGCCGCCTGGTGAAACGAATGCGTTTGCTGTAGTCATGGTCACGGTGCGTCCAGTCTGTGTGTCACTCAAGGAAATCCGTTACGTGTGCGCCGCCGAAAGGCCGCGCATGATCCGAGTCCAGTAAAGGGGCTGGTCACACTATGTGCAGCGGTGAGTACCTCCACAATTGTAGCAGTGGACAGAATGTAAACAGCCACTACTCGCTGGCTGCTGCTACTGCTGCTGTCCCATCCTACGTAGTTTCTTCCCCTTCTTTCCCTGTGGGGCCGCTACAATGCCCTGAGTGTGGCCACTCGGGGTAGAGGAGGAGGAGGAGGTAGTGTGGTCCAAATGCGCCCCCATCATGATGGTGTCGAGTGTCCACAACTGTGTCCCGCCACCGGTCCGAAGGCGCGTGTAAAGGCGCATCGCGCGCCTCCAGTAGTCAGCAACAAGCTCCGTGGAACCCTGATGGAGGGAGTGAAACTCACGTAGTCAGGCCGCCCTCGTGGCATGAGTCTCCGCAGCGAGATTTGTCAAGACCATCTCCCATCCCTAACGCGGATCTACTCCAGTCCCGCTCCCGGTCTCACTGAGGAATGGTTGGAAGTCGACCACAGTCTCCCGTGGCATGAAATAGAGGAGATAACGTATCGCTCTTACTGCTGTATGGACCTGGTGAGCGTCGCGGGTCTGGTACTGGCTGTGGTAGTAGGTACAGACACCCTTAGAATTGACCCACACCTGAAATAAGGTCTCCCAACAATCAAAGCCCTCGTCGCTATCATAGCGGGGTAGAGGTGTCTCAAAGTCCTTCGGTCGCCGCTCTGTGGGGAGGGCGATCTCAGGCTCGAGAGACGGTAGACGGGGTATGGGGAGCCGACCAGTGAGGGAAATGCCACCAAAAGTGAACGCTGCTGAACGACATGGCTGATCCTGACGGCGAGAAGGTCGCGGAGTGAGAGGGTGCGACCCTAGGTGTAACTCATGGATGCGCTCCTCTAGCACACAAAGCTCATGCTCGCGTCAGTCATCCTCAATCTCCTCCTCATCCCAGATGTCAACCTGTGATGAGTGGTGCTAAGGCCGTGGCAAAACATAGGATGTAGACTACTAAGCAGATGATGTAGCTCTAGTAGATCCTCTAGGTGACTGCTGTGAGGCCCCCGAACGACCCCGTAGTAGCTCCATGATCTCCGGCAACACGTCAGATTGCCATTGCTGCTGCCGGCGCATCTCGTCCTACGGCCAACGAAGTTTGTCGATTGCAAAGGACTACGACCGCGGACTCTTAACGCTCGAAAGGGAGGAAGAGGAGTGGTCAACTAGCCCTTTGCCCTTGTCGCAGACTGGCATCATCACGATGCTTAGTATGGGGCCGAACGTAAAAAATGCTCTGAACAAAAAACTGATAGTGTTAATCGAGGAGTTAAAACATTTTGAAAAACTGACATTTTAACCCCAAAATAACTGACGTCAGCATAGTCAATGATGACATCAGCATTTTTTACGCTAACGAAAAAAAAGCTAGTGTTTTTTACTCTAGAAAAAGAAAATGCTCGCGATTTTCTGTTGTAGGTCATGCAAACTTCGTGTGACTGATAGGGGTGACGTCGTCGCCCCTTTGTTGCGGCTACGTAGGAGCTACGTAGGCCTACGCAGTGCCACACAAGCTTACGCAACTTTTGTATAGCTGCCCAATAGTGTTGTGCAGCAGTAGTGCCGCGCAAGCCTGTCGCTGTTGTTGTGGCGAGTCTATTGCTGTTACGCCCGCCGCAACTGCTGTTCTGCTACTATAGCCATTGCTGCCGCTCTAATTCTACTACTACCGCTCTTGCTTATGTCCCTAGAGTAGCAGCAATGCTGCTGTTGCTGCTATTGCTGCTGTTGATGTACTACTTTTGCTACTCGCGGGTGCCGATGTGATCGCTGCGCGCTGCCACTGCTCGTAACCGCTGCACGCTGCTGTTCCGAGTTGTTACTCCCTTTTTTTGTGTACAGGCTGGCAACCAGACACGACTGCTGCTACCACCCGGTGCTACTGTTACTCACCGGCGTGGCTGCTGGATCTTGTCACTCTCACAGCTCCTCTTGTTACGGTGGTGGCGATTATGTGGTGACGTCGTTGTTGCTAACATTGGCTGCGACAGGTCCCAGAATGTGGTGGCGGCGGTGACTTTCACTACTACTGCCTATGTTGTGTCTCTACGGCGCAGCTCAGCATGAGGGGTCTCGCTGCTCTGGTACAATGAGAAATTGCTAGGAAGCTTCCTTACCGTACTGCTTTTGATGTGGCAACACTGTCCAGTCAACTACCACACTATGAAGCAAGCAGGTGGAAGAAACAGCAAGGATCTGGCTGGGGAGACGCGCTAAGTCTCATAAGTTTGAATAGCTTAGTAATGCAGAGAGAGATGAAAATTGACAAGCACAAAGCATAGATACCTGTTGCGGCACACAGCGGGTGAGGCACACGGCAATGTCAGTTTGTCCTAAAACCGGCTCAAAACCACTGTTTTGGTCGCAACCATGCGCACAGGCATCTAAATGCAACACCGTCTGGACGTAAAGATGCAAAATCTCAAGCCGAACGTTACCTCTAGCCTCATGCACAATTTTGGCATCAATTGGTGGACAGAAAATGCAAAACATGCAAATTGGCTCGAGAGCCTGTCCACCGAGAAAACTCTAGCATCTGTAGAAAAGTTGTAGAGCACCCGAGCAAGCATCCGGGGCGTTGTGGCAGTCGTCTGGCAATTGTTAATGGATGGACCCTCCAACCCTCGGTGCTCCGGCACCAGCTAGGCCCGCATCAGGGATCTGCTCGAGCATGGACACGGCCGAGTCGTCACAATAAGCTGTACAAACAGACAGAAACAACTCACATCACAACACAGGGACCCTCGAGCACTGCAATTTTGGCCTAGTGGGCCATGGATTTCGTCGAATCCGTTACATGCCCGTTTGAGTTCAGGCACATGCAAACACGTGGTCGCACGACTCAAACTCTAAGACACTTAGCAAGTTAATTCGGTGTTCCATATCAACAGACACAAGTACTACCAAGACCCCAGAGAGAACGTCCACAGCAGGGATGTGCCACTCCCTCATGTACAAGTGGACGAGGACAATGAGTTTGCCATCGAGGACATCCTTGGCCATTGTCGACGTGGTAAAATGCCAGACTACCTTGTCAAGTGGCACGGCTACGACGCCGCACAAAACAACTAGGAACCCTACAACAACCTCCAACACGACGATCACGTGATGGACGGATTCTATCGCCGTCACCGGGCCACATCCGTGCGTGCGTCAGGTTGTCGTGGCTAAAAGGGGGGGGAGTGTTACGTACCAAAAGTACACTAGTCCCTAATCTTCCCGAGTGGGCATTTCTACCATTACAGAAATAGCCCACCGCATTTCGAGTCCCCGATTTTCACTCTGAAAGTCGAGGGCAAGGTGACCAACTACTCTCGTCTTCCGGTGAACCTTCTCGCACCTTCTGAAAACTTCGACCACTTTCGACAATCAACAAAAGAAGTGTCACAACCTTTCATTTTGCTTCATGATTCATCTAGAAATATCAAAACTTATAAAGATGCATCTCGCATCTTCGTCGTCGATCTCGATTTGACCACTCACAACGCGACTCCACACACTTCGCTCGACGATTGACCGAACGACGCCGACTATGCCTCATTTGTAACTCGACGCTTGTTTTAAGTGTTCAATCATTTTTATACTTGTCATGGAAGTACAGTTAATGCTTATTAAGAATTGCTCAAGTGTCCCAAATTCTCAAATAGTTTCTACCTCACAACTTCTATCTGTTCACCATCTAAGCTCCGTTCGGCATAACATGAATAGCCTATGTTCTACGCCGAGTAACATTGCCAGATGCTGGATACGCGAGGACGAAAAGTTAAGCTGTTTGGGCATGCTGTTTCTAATTGAGTAGGTGCGAGCACGCGAGTTAAAAAACTGGTCATGGTGGTACCTTGCCTGCCTGTCGATGCATCTTCTATTTACTCAGGCCGGTGTCACACCGAACGAACTCAACTCACCGCGGGAAGTCACGGTGAGCTGTGTTCGTTTGGCCCATCAACTAGTTCGTCGCAAACCATGTCGAACGTGCTCGATTTCCGAGATGGCGCACACTTTTCCGCCTTCGAGTTCATTTTGCTTAAGTGTGACACCATCTGCTCGCAAGTGGAATGCATATTTTGATTTTTTTTTCATTTTCGTCAAACTAAGGTGACTTTGTGCATGTGATGACGTGGCTCACTTTGATGATGTCACTATCCAAGTATAGACAAGCAAATTGAGTCAGCGGTGGTTCGGTCGACAACTTTTTTTCCAAAAATTCCGTGACCTTGGAGAGTTGCGAGG
Source organism: Penium margaritaceum (assembly GCA_023375785.1). Taxonomy (NCBI): domain Eukaryota; kingdom Viridiplantae; phylum Streptophyta; class Zygnematophyceae; order Desmidiales; family Peniaceae; genus Penium; species Penium margaritaceum. The sequence goes on along the minus strand of SZWC01023609.1, from coordinate 1,402 downwards.
AGTTGCTACACCTCGAGGGGTGTAGCAACTTTCTAGCAACTTGTAGACGGCACTCGATAGTTCGCGCGTTCATCGAGTGGTGCGACTCGACAACGTGGGGATACCCGCACCAGGGAGACAACCCGCCGGCGGAGGGCGGGCGCGATCGGGAGAAGATCGCGCGTGACTGCCCACGTCTCCCTGCTTTGGGTATCTGCGTTTACCCAAAGCCGGGAGACAAAAACGTTTTTTCGCCTCGCGGTTTGTCGCTGCTCGTCCCCCGGGTAACCCCAAAAACGCAGAAAGGTCCGAACGGGGCCTCGAGACCGACAGTACAATGTGATCGCACCCCTACTTTGCGTTCGAGAACCGCCGGCCGGTCCAAGGATCCAACGGGATCTGCAGGCGAATCGACGGCGATACAACAACATTCTCGATTTTGCCAGGAGGTCCAACTATAACATAGACGACATTCGAACGTCACAAAAATGTTTGAGGTCCAGTAGGACATTTCTAAGCACCTACCTACAAAACGTCAATTGAGAGAGCATAAACGACAATAATGAAACTATGAGGGGACATGTTACCGGAATTAAACATTTAAATCAAAAAAACCCTAAGTAAAATCTCAGCTTGACGAAAGAAACTACCTAACAACGAGTAGAAATAACAAAACTGTTCATGGTAATTCCACCAAAAGTGAATACATCAATTTCATTCAAATCTATTTTTTATTCATATGTATTTATCTGAAAAATTGCTTTTCCCTAAAATAAAAACTTATTCTCAACAGGTTCATAATTTCACTAGACATATATGTTTTCGTTTCAAGTTGTATGGATGTAAACATTTTTCATGATACACAATGCTTTAAATCATCTAAAGACTTCATACTTTACATTCAATTAGAATTAAAATAAATTCTTATTAAATGATCACATCAATTCCCCAATTTTCATCTTTTTTTTCATGGTACTTCCATGCATCCATCAATGTTGTAAACGTAATGAAACTTCAAACATCAATATTTTATCAAAAAAATCAACTATTGTCATATTTTATCATTTTTTTTGTAATTCCAGACTTCTGGAAAGTACAATTAATTTTGATAAAACTAAAAAAAACCTAACTTCTGCCCAATGTTTCAGCAAACCATGTAACATCTTCATGAATTCTAATTCATTGTTAAACTCCTCAATGTATTTCTCTTTTTAAAATTCAATCAACAACTTAACCCAATGTGGGTAGACTAGTACAGCCGAGTCCTCTCATAAATGTATGTATATGTATATCTACATGTAAATGTATTTTTATATGTATATGTATATGTATATGTATATGTATATGTATATGTATATGTATATGTATATGTATATGTATATGTATATGTATATGTATATGTATATGTATATGTATATGTATA
>SZWC01023608.1:10757-21552 GCA_023375785.1 Penium margaritaceum | reverse complement strand
CCATACCATACCATACCATACCATACCATACCATACCATATCATACCATACCATACCATACCATACCATACCATACCATACCATACCATACCATACCATACCATACCATACCATACCATACCATACCATACCATACCACACCATACCATACGACACCATACCAAACCATACCATACCAAGCCATACCATGCCATACCATACCATACCATAACATACATGACCATACCATACAATACCATACCATACCATAGCATACCATAGCATAGCATACCATAGCATCGAATACCATACCAGACCATACCATAGCATGCCATAGTATAGCATAGCAAAGAAGAGCATAGCATACCATACCATACCATGCCATACCATACCATACGATACCATACCATACCATACCATACCATACCATACCATACCATTCCATGCCATACCATACCACACGATACCAAAGTAAACCATACAATACCACACAATACCAAACCATACCATACCATACCATGCCATACCATATCATACCATACCATACCATACCATATCGTACCATACCATACCATACCATACCATACCATACCACACCGTACCATACCATACCATATCATACCATGCCATACCATACCATTCCATATCATAGCATAGCATAGCATACCATACCATACCATACCATAGCAGACCATACCATGCTATACCATACCTTACCAAACCATACCATACCATACAATACCATACCATACCATACCATACCATACCATACCATACCATACCATACCATACCATACAAGAGCATACCATACCAAACCATATGATACCCCCAATTTTTCCGCGTTCTTGATCTTCTCCGCGGATGATCTGACTCCGCGCCGATCCGCGGAAAAACACTTTCTACCGCTACTGCCTACCTCTTAATTGCAGAGACAGCAACCGTTATCCGCGGGTCACAACCTTGGCGTCTCGGCGCAGATGCCTCACCGGTGAGTGATGCTCCGCGGTCCACTTCTTACCACACGGAAGTCCACCACCTTGTGGCGTCCGACTCCTCTCCGCGGAAGCCTCGTTCCGCAGACGTGTGCAAGCAAGGGACCGCCAGCAGCTTCCTTCACTCGGATTCTTGGTTCTTCACGCACTGAACTCCTAGATCCGCGGACCACCCTCCGCGGGGAATAGATGGTTGGAGAGCAGGGGGCAGGACACAGGAAATGAGAACAGGCAAAGGACTTTTTATAGAGCTGATTGCGGAGTACACAGAATGCTCTCGAATGCAAGCAAGTCTGAGTTGCTCTTGTCCTACTGCCAGTCAGGCCCTTTTCTACTTGGGACTCCGCACAGTGTAACTACACACTGCGGGTCTCATCCCTCACACTGTCCTACTTCCTCTATTGGGACTCCTCGCGGTGCTGCTACGCACCGCGGGTCTTGTCCTCACACACATACTATCTTCTACTGGTCACTTTTCTCCATCCGCGGCTCGTGCATGCGGTTCTTCGTGTTTTTCCTTGAATCTTCCACCTCCGCGATGTGCTCTTCCATCTCCCCTCCTGGATTGTTGCTGTCAGTCTTGTGTTCTGATTGGCCGCGCTCCTGCCTCCGTTCTCCTGTCGCTTGGTCTGGTTGGCGGATGTCTTGCACGTCCGATGTTCCAGCTTCCTTCTGTTCCTTCCATCACTCGGCTTCTGTTCCCTTTCCACCACGATCTTTCCCGCCGGGCCATCCTTCCCGCTACCGCCACCGGATTCCACGCCACCCCATGCTCTACCGCAACCTTGGTGCGGGAGCCAGCTTTCCACGCGTGTCTTTTGTGCTTGTTCCTCTTGGCAGGGTCTGGTCCGCGGATCTACCGATCCGCGGAGCTGGTCTTCCGCGGATACATCATTTTTCCCGCGGAGCTGCGGTGGGTTTTTGCCTGACACTGATGCCCCCAACCCCCCTTTTTCTCAAGACTCTGTCACAGAGTCTTGCCCGCGCAACAGGCGCATGAACTTCCCTTGCGGTCTTGGCCGCTGCCGGTGTCGGCAGGGACGGCAGTATGTTTCCACCTCCCCGCCCTCGCATTGGTACTTCGCAGAACATTCCTGATGTACGTACAGCTAGCATCCCTCACATCGAGCTCCTACGGTGATGTCTCCCGCTCCCAATCTCCTTTTGCAGGTTGAACAGTGTGGGATCCGCTCATATGACCTGCAGCTGGTGCAGCGGTACACCATGTGTCCCTCCTCACTCCTTCCAACCCCTGTGGCGCACTGCACATGGGCCCATCCTCCGTAGTGTTCACAGTGACATGCCATCCCCGTGACGATCCCTCCACATCCATCTCCGCAGCATCGCAATGCGGAGTTCTTCGTTCCCCAGTCCTCTTTTCGGTATTGAGCGAGGCATCGGTGACAGGTCCACACCCCTTCCTTACCTCTCTTTCCGCATCTCAGGTGACACATCCTCAGGCACATACCACACCCTTTCCCAAACTCTGCCATCCCTTCCTGACAGGCAGCGCATGCAGGCTCTCGGGTTTCCGCGGTAAAGCTCAGGTAGCAGTCTGTCTTGAGGAGCTTGTTGCCCACGCATTGGTGACATTGGCCCTTCCAAGCGGAGTTGCCCGTCACTAGGCAACGCGGTGGGCAGACCTCAAGTAGGCAACGCACTTTTCCTCATCCTGCACCGTCTTCAGACAAGTTGGACATGCCGCAAATTGATTCCTTCCCCTTTCCGCTTCTTCTTCTTCTGACTCTTCCTCTTCCCCATCCTCGTTCACTCGGGGTGCCTTGCGGATTCCTCGCCGCCTTTCAATCTCCTCCCTGCACCTTCTGCACACGGCGGCCCCACTTCGCCCTCCGCGCTTGTCATGAGGCGGCACCAGGCAACCAGTACAGATCTGGCGGTGACATCCACCACAATCCTGCACTTGCACTCCCCACCATTGGCCGCAATGAGCACACCTCCTCTCTTCCATTTCCTTCTGCCTCCTTTCTTCTGCCGCAACACGTCCTTTCGCTTGCCATTGTCTCATCGTAGCCCCAGATACTGTGCGCGGACCTTTCCGTTTCTCACTGGGCCCCTCCTCCTCTTCCTCCTCCTCCTCTTCCTCCGGGTCCCACCTTCCGCGGGGTGGTTCTCCCCCGGCGCCAGGTCCCGCTCCTTCTTCCTCCTATCGCTTTTTCACAGCATCCTCCTCAGCCGCCTCTCTCAGGCATTGCAAGCAGGTGCGGTTTACTCCGATGCAAGTCTTAGAGGGCCCGCTGGCATGTTGATGCGCGGGCTTCCCACATACCCGACACACCCCTTTTAGTCGTGGCTCAGCGGGGAGATTTTCCCCGCACCACACACATGGGCTACTGTAGGTAGCCAGGGTCTTGGGGCTCATCCGTACCCCGGTGCGCGGTGGCGTTTCCCGGGATGGTTGCTGGGTTTCTTCTGCCGGGGTCTGACGTTCGCGCACGCCTGCAGATTCCCTCTTCGTCCGCTCCCGCTGTCCCTCCTGTTCCGGCTGCTGCTCCCGCCTCGGCTGCTCTTGTCCTGGTTCCTTCATCACCTCCTCCGCGGCCAGTTCGCGGACATCAGATTCCTCCTCCTCCACCTCCTCAGGTTCTTGACTCCACTCCTGCTCCTGTTGTGATACTCGTTCTTCACAGATGTCAAGAACTTCCTCCGCTCTCCAACCCCGCGAGCCCTTCCGCTGTCCCAGGGACGGTAGACGACTTCTTGTCCCTGGGATGTGGGTTTGCCATGCCGGCGGCAGCAGCACGAACTCCGTGGCCGGATAGCTGCGGTCGCTAAATCCTTCTGGTCCCTCCAACCATACATGCCCTGCTTCAACGCTGGCCACGCGGTACACTTCCCGTGGCTCTCCCGCTTCTCGTCCCGCATTGGGGAAGGGGCGGAAATACACCAAGTGGCCCTCTTCGATGGGCCCATGGTTCAATTGTCGGTTGGCCGCGTCACATCCGCGCCATGCAGCAACAAAACCCCTCAGCCTTGCTTCCGCTCGCATTGCCCTCGTTTGCTCACAGCGCTCTCGAAACCATTCCGCGACTTCCCTGTCTTCCTCCTCCACCGAGCGCTTCCCTTGTTCCTCCAGGGCAAGTGGTAGCCTCAACGGTTTCTGAGGCAACCCCATTGTCGCTCGCGGTGGTTGGCCGAAAAGCAGCATGTGAGGTGAGAAGGAGGTTGCGCAACTAGGTGTTATGTTGATGAAGTGCGCCGTCTTCTTCAGCTTCTCCGCCCATCTGCTACCCTCCGCGGCGGCTAATGCTCGCTCCAATATCTCATACACCCGCTCAACTTCTCCCTGGGACTCTGGTCTGTACCGCCCGAAGTGCACGTGGCAGACCCCCCATTCCTCCAGCTCCTCTCTGAAGGCCCCCATGAATTCTGTGCCGTTATCGCTGTGTACCACGCTGCATCCACCAAAACGGTAGAAGATTTCTTCGCGGATGAACTTTGCTGCGGTGGCAGAGCTCTTGTTGGGCACGGCGCGGACCCAGAGGTACTTCGTGAAGTGGTCTACCGCTGCAATCCAATATCGGTTCCCTTGGTCGCGGTGCGCGCGAGGGCCGTGGAAGTCGATGATGATTTTCTCNCGTGGCGGACCCCCCATTCCTCCAGCTCCTCTCTGAAGGCCCCCATGAATTCGGTGCCGTTGTCGCTGTGTACCACGCTGCATCCACCAAAACGGTAGAAGATTTCTTCGCGGATGAACTTTGCTGCGGTGGCAGAGCTCTTGTTGGGCACGGCGCGGACCCAGAGGTACTTCGTGAAGTGGTCTACCGCTGCAATCCAATATCGGTTCCCTTGGTCGCGGTGCGCGCGAGGGCCGTGGAAGTCGACGATGATTTTCTCCAGCGGTTCACCGATGGGGGAGGGTTGAAACAAAGGCTGGTCTCGTGGTGTAGTCTTCCGCGCGCGCTCACAGGGAGCGCAGTGCTGTACCACCTCTTTAATGAGGGCCACCAGGTTAGGCACATGGACAATGGGTGCTAATCGGTCCTTTAGTGCCTGTATGCCGGTGTGATGATGACGGTGGTAGGCCTCTACCACCGCCTTCTGAAGTGTGGGCGGAGGTACCCACAGGACCCGAGGAGTCACTTTCCAGAGGCGGCCCTCTTCCCATGCGTAGTGCTCACACAGACGGGCCAGGTCATCCTTCTTCCTTCGATCGAATTCCACACCCAGCCGTGTCTCCATATCCGCGTACACCTTTTGCGCCTCCGCCTTCTGCTGCTCCTTGCTGCTTGCGCGGAGGAGGATATGGGCGGTCTGCCAAATCCGCCAGTCCTGCGTCTCCATTGGTCCCTTTCTTCCCGCTTTCTCTGCCCTTGCTTCCCCCGGCTTTTGCTTTGTCTCTGGCACTCGCGCTGGCAATCCGCGGGCTCCCCTCGCCTCCTGCTCCGCCTTCATGACCTCGATCTTCCTGCGGTTATCTTCATCATAGACTGGCGGCTCCCTGTCCCACGAGTCAGGAGCAGGGAACAGCCGCAAGATCCCCACCGCCCGTAGCTCTCCTTCATCCCACTGGTTGCATAGTCTAGTCTCAGTGGGTCCTCCGAGCCGTTTGCCGCGTCCACCAGCGCGGTGCAACTCAATCACCTCCTCCTTTTTCTGCGGAGCTGCTCCTGGAGCTCGCAACAGTCCCTGGCTCCGTGTGAGGGGCTGCTCCTCCTCCGACTCTCTCGGTGATTCGCTAATCTCAGAAACCACCATCACAGTTGCTTCCTTTTGCCCCCGTTCCTGTTATTCTGCCCCTTCGCGGACATTCGTCCCAGCTGCCTCTCCCAGAGCAGGGCGCAACGGGAGCGACACCATTTCCGCGGGCATGTTGACCTTGCGGAAGACTGCCATCAGGAGCTCTGCCGCCTGCGCGGCCTCTCGGTGAGCTTGCGCCAGTTGTTCGAGGGGGACACTGGAGCCCCCGTGCGTTCGAGGCTGTTTCCTTGGTTCCGCGACCGCTATGTCTCCTGCCTTCCTTTTTCCCTTTGAAGCGGGAGTGGTTTCCTCCGGGGGAGTCTGCTCCGGCTCCTTGCTCCGGCTGTCGTCAGTTGCGGTTGCTGCCTCTCTGGTTTTGGCTGGCTGTTTCCGCAGCTCTCTTCACCACCGCCGCCACTTGGGTCTTGAGTTGTGCCTTCCGCCGGAGGATGCTGGCGGACATCTCTGGGGGGTGGTGCCTAGTCTTGTACGTTTTTGCCGTCGGATCTGCCCCTTCCACGGCTGCATGCTTCTTTGCTGTTGTCGCGCCTCTTACTGTCCCTACCGCTACACTGGCTACTTCTGCCTTGGCTGCCTCTGAGGCTGTTCGTGTATCTTCCATTATCTGTGCTTCCATGGCCTTTGTTTCCGCCACCGCTGTTGTTGTTACCTCTGTTGCTTCTGCCGTTACTTCTGCCTCCGTTGCTGCTGTTACCTCCGCTTGCGCGGCTGCTGCCGCGGCCTCTGCATCCATCACGATTTCCTTCATGAGCTGCTCTGCAGCCTCCAGTTCCACCTTGGCCGCTGCCTCGCGCTCCTCGTTCGCTTGAATTTCAACCTCCGCAGCCTCCGCGGCAGCTTGCTCCGTCTGAGCTGCTTCTGCTTCCCATACCTTCCGCAGGCGTTCCTGCATGTTCTTTAGTTGAGGGGTGATTTGGGCGTATTCACGCGCCTCTTCCACCTCCGCATCTTTCCTGCTCTTCTCCTCCCGGCAAGCTTCAGCCGCCTCCTTGGCCCAATGTCGTACTTCCTCTTCCCTGAGTGGCAGTTTCTGCTCTTGTACCGCGGCCCAAAGTCCACCTGCAACTGCCGCTGCCACTCTGGTGCGTGGTATGATCTGCAGCGTCAGCGTCCAGCACCTTTCCATGGCCAGCATCCATTGCCCCTCCAGTACCTGAGTTCCAGCCATCCGCGACTGCTCTGTTTGTGGATACTGAACGCTCCACTCGGCGTATGTTAGGTTGAGCAAGTATCCCCACCTCCACTCATCAGCTGCGGATCTTCGTTGTGGAGCTTCCGCCGACCCTGGTGTCTGGTCGTTCAGCTGATAGAGGATGAGGGCTCTGGCCCTTTCCTCGAGCAGATGCACGTAGCGTCCTTTTGGGCTACTGCGCTGGTCCCTCCGTACCCTGAGCCACCACACACGAGCAGCTTCCAGTGACGGATCCGGTCGTTCAGTGTCGAGGAATTGCGCGACTCCTGTCATGTCGCTTGCCAGCTCTGGGTTGATACTCAGAATGTCTCTTAGGGCCAAGACGAGACGTTCCGCGCCTGCCGTCTCTAGCAGTTGTACCTGCCTCTCGTATAGCCCGAGGGCTATCGCTCCTATTGCCGCTCCCCTCAGTACCACCTACCACATCTTGCCAAACAGAGAATCCGCAAACTCCTCGCGGATCACCCCCGGCACTTCCGCCAGCAGTTGAAGCATGATGCTGCTTACGACTTCGAGCAGCAAGGTAGCCTTGGGCTGCTCTCTGCTATCCCCCAAACTTTCTTCAAGGTACGTTCCTGCTCCCTCCATCACTATTCCTACCCCCAACAGGGGATACACGGGTTGCCGGTTCGGGCTTCCGTGCGAGGTTGGTGGCGAGTGGGAGAGTGCCGTTACCGCCGCGGAGGGAGCTGGGGCTGTTGGTGCCTGGGCTCCTTCTTGCGGGCTGGGTGTCGGCATAGCAGCTGCTTTCCCGGTTGTTTGCATCGTTCCTTCCGCGGGTTCCATGCGCCTGAAGGTCCGCGTTAGAGGTGTGCTTGTGGCCGGGCTCTGTTGTGATGAACCTGTCGATCTCGCCGCTGGTGGCGTGGCTTGTGTGGGTGTCCCGTCCGCGGAGCTTGGCCGCGGTGGAATGCCCGCTGCTGGTGTCGGGGTTCGTGTCCAGGTTACGCCTGCGGCAGGGCTGTGTCGCGGTGAGGCCGTAGCTACTCCTGGCGTGGCTGTCACTGGTGTTGGCGGGGACCCCGTTGCCGCCATCTGTGACGCTGGAGTTCTTGTCTGTGGTGTTCTTGTTGTGGGACCCGACCGCGGTGGGGCCGCCACCCTTGCCGGTGGTGTCGGTGCCCGTGTCTGCTGGTTTCCTGTGTCCGTGTTGAGAGCAGGGCGCCGCAGCTGCCCCCGAGAGGGCTCACCCCCCCGCGACAAAGGCGCGGACCCCGAGCCGTGCTGGCGAGCCATGGTATTGGTTCTGTTGGTGAGTGCCGAGCTTCGCGTAGTACGTCGTGTATGTCGTGTGCCTGTGAGAGTCGGAGCCAGGGTTGGCAGTGTCGAGCTGGAGACTGGTCGGGGCGAAGTGAAGAGTGGAGTGAATGATCGAATACCGGAACTCAAAATGAGACCGAGGATGCCAGAGCCTAGCAATATGTCTGCTTTGCGCGGTGCGAGCCAATCCGCCGCCAGCAGGATGTCGTACGTGCGGACATCGCAAGCTTCGATGGTATGCGCTGGATGCACATTGGCCACCTGCATAGGGAAGCCCGCGACTTGTCCGAGCGATGCGTTGATTTCTCCAGTGGAGATAGAGAAGCGGAGCCGAGTAGATCGGATGAGATGCTGCATGTGGAGTGAGCGGATCAGTCGGAGCGCAATCGTGGTGTGCGTGGCGTCGGTGTTCACGATGGCCTTGAACTTGCGTCCCTGTATCCACACAGAACACCATGCCACGTGGACCTCAGATGGTGCGGATGGTCTAGGAATGAGCGCCGCTGGGGACCAGGAACGAGGAGAGTGTGCGGCGGCATCATGCACGCGAGCATGGGTGAGGAGGATGCATCTGGACAGCAGGCAGGTACCGATATTGTTTCCGCTCGTGCATGAGAGGTGGATACCAAGAGAAGAAAGGGATGGGTTGTGAGTGGTGAAGAGGGCTCGGAGACTCTTCGCGGACTCAGGGGAGTGAAGGAGGAAGTCGACTAAGGAGAGGGAATGGCGGTTCTTGAGGAGTGGGATTGTGGTAATGGGAGGAGTTGGTGGGTTACGGGAGGTTTCGGTCCGTGGTGCAGTGGTGGTAAGTTGCGCGGTTCGGGATGGTGCATGGCGTTGGGGAAGATGGGGGGCGATCTCCTCAAGTGTCCATCCGCGGATCGCGGGGTTGTAGCGTCTGGCGAGTTGGAGCCCTGACTTGGAAATGGAGGGCAGGGTCTCCGCGGGTGTTTCTGCCGCGGTGGGGTCGAGTTCATTCAGGAGTTGCAAGGCGACCTCCTGTTCATCCTCGTCAAATTCTCGCGCCTCTCCCTCCCATTGTGCTTCAGCGTTTATTGGCAATGCCAGGATATCCCGGGAGTGTTCCGTGGTAGCTGATGACAGCGGGGCAGGTTCTGGCCAGTTAAGGCGCGCGAGTCGGCTAAGAGCGTCCGAGTTGCGGTTAGCGTTTGCAGGCTGGTACTTCATTTTCATGTTGTATCCTTGCAGGAGGAGTGCCCACTTGGCGAGGATGCCTTCATGATTCTGGGTGGTGAGAAGCCATTGGAGAGCCTGATGGTCCGTCAGGACCGTGAACGGTTTGCCATTTTTTATGTAGATGCGGAAGTGTTGGAGGGCCCACAGGACAGCCAAGCACTCGCCCTTCACTGGCGGGTACCTTCGTTCACCCTCAGTGAGGGCGCGGCTGGCATACGCAATCACCTTCAAGGTTGGTTCATGCACTGTCTGGGATAGGATAGCGCCCAACCCATCCCTTGACCAGTCAGTAGTGATGGAGAATGGTAGGTTGAAGTCAGGGAACTCGAGCATAGGTGCCATGACCAGTCGATGTTTGATCTCCTTCTAGGCATCCGCGCATTCTGGGGTCCGGTCAAAGGGTACGTCCTGGTGCGTCAGTTGCTGGAGTGGCTTGATGATGCGTGCATGATTGCGGACAAACTTTTGGTAGAAAGAGACGAAGCCCAGGAAGATCTTAACTTGTCTCGCGGATGTGGGCTGACGCCATTCTTGCACCGCTGGAATTTTCTCAGGGTCAGTTTTGATGCCATCCGCGCTCATCACGAAACCAAGGAATTTGATTTCCGCGGCTCCAATGGAGCACTTGGCTGCTTTGAGCTTGAGGTTGGCTTTGCGGAGAGCAGCAAACACGGTGGCCAAGAATGAGAACAGCTCTTCGAAGCTGTGGGCCGCAACCATGATATCGTCGATGTAGCAACTGACGTTGGGGATGCCGCGGAGGGTGGAGTCCATGACTCGTTGGAACGTCGCGCTTGCATTGCGGAGTCCAAACGGCATGCGTGTAAATGCGTACAGCCCCTCTGGCGTCACAAATGCTGTATTGGCGATGGAATCCCGGTGCATGGGGACAGCATGGAAGGCAGCCTTGACGTCCAATTTCGCAAACCATCCGCGACCCTGTTGCCGCTCTTGTATGTCAATGATGAGGGGCATGGGGTATGCATCTTCTTCGGTCACTCGGTTGAGGTCGCGGAAGTCGACGCAGAACTGCTTGGATCCGTCCGGCTTCCCTACAATGACCAAGTTGGCCCGCCAGGGGCTGACGATGGGGACGATCACCCCTTGCGCTTTGAGTTGCGCGAGCCCTTCTGTGATGATTTTCTCTTGATCAGGGAGGATGCGTCGCACCTTCTGTTTTGTGGGCGCGGAATCCCCCGTGGAGATGACGTGAAACGCTTCCACGACTCCTAAGTCAACTGCGGATCCAGCAAAGATGTCCGCAAACGAGTCCAGTAAGTTGGAGAAGTCTTGCCGCTGCGTGAGTGAGAGTCGTGAGTGGAGTATGTGGTCCCATTTTGGTGGTGGTGTCGGTACTGTTTCGCGGAGGGGATAAACTTCCTCTTCTTCCTCTAGTGGGAGGCTAGTTCCAAAAACTCGTTGTCCTCGATTCCATAATCCCAGGAGGTTGGTCTG
>SZWC01023608.1:5000-10727 GCA_023375785.1 Penium margaritaceum | reverse complement strand
GCGGAGTCCCCCGTGGAGATGACGTGAAACGCTTCCACGACTCCTAAGTCAACTGCGGATCCAGCAAAGATGTCCGCAAACGAGTCCAGTAAGTTGGAGAAGTCTTGCCGCTGCGTGAGTGAGAGTCGTGAGTGGAGTATGTGGTCCCATTTTGGTGGTGGTGTCGGTACTGTTTCGCGGAGAGGATAAACTTCCTCTTCTTCCTCAAGTGGGAGGCTAGTTCCAAAGACTCGTTGTCCCCGATTCCATAATCCCAGGAGGTTGGTCTACACGCTGGGCTCCATGGACTCCTCCGCGCGGTCTTGCCAGTCGCTGGTTGAGACATGCTCCACTACAGGTGCCTCCGCTGGAAGGGAGTGGGCCTTGCCTGAATGAGTTTGGGAGTCTTCGATCGCGGCATCCAATAACGAGAAGGACCCACCGCCGGTCACGGGAAGTGCCACTCTGTCACCAATGGTGATAGGGCAGTACGTTTCTTCTCCAGACGCGGAGCTCAGCTACATGATTCCCAGAGAAAAGAGGAGATTGGCTTGCTGTGGCACTAAGTAATCCATGCCCAGGAGTACGTCATACGTTCGCGCTTGCGTGACTTGGACGTTCACTGGTTCATGAAGGGACCCCACTTGTATGGGAAGGCCGTGGACTTCCTTATCTCCCTAGTCCATCCCTCCCGCCGAGTTAGTGAAGATGCGGTGTGTAGGAAGCGTGCGGTCCGCCCATCTGACCACGAGGAGGACGCGGAACGCCACGGTGGTGTGGGTGGCTCCCGTGTTGATGATGGCCAGAAACTTCCTCCCGCAGATCCATACCACACAGCAGGCAACCTCGTAGTGGCTGTCGTCCTGTCGCGGTGGTTCCAGAGGCTGTGGTGCCCATCCCTATTCCTCGTCCGCGAGACCTAGAGCCAACGATGCTTTGGGTACCCCGCGACGAGTGTTCATTGTGCCGGGAGTTGTCGTGACGCAGTTGAGTGAGATACCCACTGTTCGGAGGCGTTCGTTAGCCCTGGTGAACTCCTCCTTCAGGCGCGGCACCAGCTCAGGGTGGATCACGAGAAACTCAAAGAATTTGACTTCAGCAACTGGGGTATTAAAGAGTCGCTAGACAGGGTCGGTCTTCTCCTCCGCGATCCTGGTAGGCGCTTGTGCAGGCAAAGGCGATTACTCCTCTATCAGGGTTGTTGGCTTTGCCTGTCATTTCTTTCTTGGTGCGACGGTGTGGTGTACAATGGCCTCCTGGAGTCGCTCCTCCGCTTCCTCAGCCTTGCGTCTCAAATCCTCTTGTACCCTGACTGCCTCCTACAGGTTCCATCTGCGCAGACCCAATTTTTGAGCCTGAGCGATGAGGGTCATTTCTTCTGTAGTGGGGGGCACCTCCGTGGTCTCGTCCTCCGCCATTGGTAATCCCAATTTGACGTTGCGGGCTCCGCTTGCAGGGTTCGCGGATGCCGGTGGGTTGGGCAAAATGCCCTGACCACCGGGGCTAACTTGGGATGGATGTTCCTGTGCCAGCCTTGCCTGCTGCTGTTGCTGCGGCCCTAGCCATGCCCGATTGTAATACTGCTGCCACTGCTGCACCATGGGCTCTTGGGCGGGTGGTTCGGGGCGCGGTGCCGTCTGCCACTTCTGCGGGCAGTCTCGAGCGATGTGCTCCAAACTTTGACACGTGTAGCAAGCTTTTGGCTTTTGCTGCTGTGGAGGATGCGTGTGTGAGGATGCAGTGGTATCGCTGCCTTGGTATTGTCGGGTGGACCGCTGCCGGGTGAAGATGGTTGTGGCGTCTTGGACCGCCTCTTGGAGGGACAGGTAGCGGTCAGCAATCATCAGACTGCTGATCTCATCTGGGAGTGCGCGGATGAGATTTTGTAGCAGGACCCATAGCGGCAGTCCTTCCCCTTGCGGTCTTTTAGCCACAGAGGCCCAGGTGAGAAACTGATCCAGAAATCGGCGAATATCCTCATCCTTCCGCATCACATCTTTCTCAATTTAACGCAGCGCTTCTTCTTTTGTCAATTGTTTGAAGCGCTCGATGAGGGCATTGCCGAAGTCTTCAAACGACGGGAAGGGAGCTCACGCACTGTACCAATCCACTGCCGCCCCTTGGAGGTGGAGCTCTGCAGTGGCGAGACATAGGTCGGGCGGAATCCGGTCAATACTGGCGTAGAGATTGATCTGTTTAAGCCAGACCCAGGGGTCTTCCTCCCGGGCACCCTTGAAGGAGTCTAATCGGGGAATGTTGGCGGGCTCGGAGCGGATGTATTGTAGATGTGGTACGCTGTTGTGGTTAGCCGCCAATGCAGTTGCCGCATGCGATACCGGAAGGCTTGCACATGGAGTTGCGGAGTATCCAGTCGTAGGGACCGGCATCTGTGGTTGTGCCGTGGTCGTGGGAAGACTGACTTGCGTGGGAGGGGGAACCATGTACCAGGAAGAGGGAGTGGTTGTGGAGGCAGTGTAGGGTGTTGAGAAGAATGCTGTCCCAGGCGGCGGGACCGGAGTCCCCTGCACTTGTACTGCCGCTGTTTGCGGTACCCAATACATCTGAGCCGGTGGGGTTGCAGCTGAGGCGTGGGGGTGAATTGCTGGTCCCGNCGCATGCGATACCGGAAGGCTTGCAGATGGAGTTGCGGAGTATCCAGTCGTAGGGACCGGCATCTGTGGTTGTGCCGCGGTCGTGGGAAGACTGACTTGCGTGGGAGGGGGAACCATGTACCAGGAAGAGGGAGTGGTTGTGGAGGCAGTGTAGGGTGTTGAGAAGAATGCTGTCCCAGGCGGCGGGACCGGAGTCCCCTGCACTTGTACCGCCGCTGTTTGCGGTATCCAATACATCTGAGCCGGTGGGGTTGCAGCTGAGGCGTGGGGGTGAATTGCTGGTCCCGCGCTGGTAGTCAGGTGCGGGTTCCCCGGTAGCTGATGTGGGGGCAGGTACACGTAGCTCTGTGTGGCCTGTGTTGGCAATGAGGTCTGGTGGGTCCCTCCAACTGGCGTTGCTCCAACTGGCTGCTGGTGGGGGAGTTGCTGATGGGTGAGCATGGGCATCTGCGGTATCATGTTGGGCACAAGCGTGTGTGGCACCATTCCAACCGTCACTGGGCCCATCTGCTGCTGCGCCTGGTGTGTCCACAGTGCTTGTGTGACCGCAGGAGACTGTGTTATGTTCGCTGGCTGTGCTCCGCTTCCAACCATCTGCTGTTGATGGCTCGTTGGCGGGGTCACGGTTGGGAGGGGCGGAAGCGTGTTCCTTTGCTGGACCGTTCCGCCTCTGGGCTGAGGTATCTGTGGTGGCGGCTACGTGATCGCGGTCGGCCCTGCCATTGCCCCACCAGCATCATGAGCTGCGGTGGCAGATGCGGTGGTTGCTGTAGTCCCACCGCAGCTGGAGGTGGCATGGTCGCCGCCTGTATAGTACTCCTCATCTGCTGCTGTGACAGTGCATCTGGCGTTGGCAGCTGTGGGGGCGCCCCAGTTGGCAGGGTGGCCGGGTTCTGCTTTGACGCGAAGAGCTGTTGTACCGGAATTGCCTGACCATCCGTGTAATGCTGCCGCGGATGCTTCGCTGGCTAACTCATTCCAAACTGGGGTTGCGTGGCGGCTCCTATTCCCATGATCAGCGGGGTCACGAGAAAGTGGTTCACTGGTGATTGTGCGGCTTCTAGTCCCTGCGCGGATACAGACGTCCCCATCCGCTGGACTCCCGTGACCTGCTCTGCTGTGGCCATCAGCTGCTGCTCTAGGGCACGCACAGGTGTTCCGTGGCCGGGACCCCCGCGGTTGCCCCTACCAGATGATGTAGCGGATTCATGTCCTGGGGCTTCCCAAGGGTGGGGGCAGGGAACCGCACCTGTTGCAGCCGCGCCGAGATCTGCTGCTCGTCTGGTGCTGGCACTTTGGGGATTCCTGAGTCTTGGGGGCTCAGGGGTAAGGGCTGTGGATACACAGGCGGGCCTGCGGGTTGGGGCTCTGCCTCGCTAGGAATCTGCTGCTGTTGTCCGCCACGACGACGATACACCAATCTGCGGAAGGCCTCGGTTTTTCTACCACCGGAAGATGCATCCAGTGAAGGTGGTGCGTCAGAGAACCACCGTGCCCCAAGTGGCACGTTTTGCTGGCTCTCCTGCCCCTGGTGATGCTGGGCTGAGCCATGACTGGCAGAGCTATGGATGCTCTCCACCTCCGCACGTTCGCCATGTGTATCCATAATGTGACGCCAGTGTAGCTGCTCCAACTACTCAGTCACTCGTCGGTGCTGGGCGAGTGGATCGTGGCTTGGTGAGGAGCTGACTGGCGTGCGGGACGGCACTAAGGAGTCCCTACTTCCCGCGGAGGTTGCGGCCCTTCGTGGCAGGAAGCACCGCGCCGATGGTTGCTGTTGCCGTCGTCCAACGTCTTAATGCACGAAGCTGGCTGCCGACATCATTGACTGATTTGAAGGACACATGTAGTTCTGCTAGCAAAGAGCAAGGAACTGTCCACGCTCACCGCACCATGATACTGATACCCCCAAATTTTCCGCGTTCTTGTTCTTCTCCGCGGATGATCTGACTCCGCGCGGATCCACGGAACACACTTTCTACCGCTACTACCTACCTCTTAATCGCAGAGACAGCAACCGTTATCCGCGGGTCACAACCTTGGAGTCTCGGCGCAGATGCCTCACCGCTGAGTGACGCTCCGCGGTCCACTTCTTGCCACACGGAAGTCCACCACCTCGTGGCGTCCGACTCCTCTCCGCGGAAGCCTTGTTGCGCAGACGTGTGCAAGCAAGGGACTGCCAGCAGCTTCCTTCACTCGGGCTCTTGGTTCTTCACGCACTTAACTCTCAGATCCGCAGACCACCCTCCGCGGGGAATAGAGGGTTGGAGAGCAGGGGGCGGGACACAGGAAATGAGAACAGGCAAAGGACTTTTTATAAAGCTGATTGCGGAGTACACAGAATGCTCTCGAATGCAAGCAAGTCTGAGTTGCACGTGTCCTAGTGCCAGTCAAGCCCTTTTCTACTTGGGACTCCGCACAGTGTAACTACACACTCCGGGTCTCATCCCTCACACTGTCCTACTTCCTCTATTTGGACTCCTCGCGGTGCGGCTACGCACCGCGCGTCTTGTCCTCACACACATACTATCTTCTACTGGTCACTTTTCTCCATCCGCGGCTCGTGCACGCGCTTCTTCGTGTTTTTCCTTGAATCTTCCACCTCCGCAATGTGCTTTTCCATCTCCCCTCCTGGATTGTCACTGTCAGTCTTGTGTTCTGATTGGTCACGCTCCTGCCACCGTTCTCTTGTCGCTTGGTCTGGTCGGCGGATGTCTTGCACCTCCGATGTTCCAGCTTCCTTCTGTTCCTTCCATCACTTGGCTTCTGTTCCCTTTCCACCGCGATCTTTCCCGCCGGGCCATCCTTCCCGCTACCGCCACCGGATTCCACGCCACCCCATGCTCTACCGCAACCTTGGTGCGGGAGCCAGCTTTCCACGCGTGTCTTTTCGTGCTTGTTCCTCTTGGCAGGGTCTGGTCCGCGGATCTACCGATCCACGGAGCTCGTCTTCCGCGGATACATCATTTTTCCCGCAGAGCTGCGGTGGGTTTTCGCCTGACACCATACCATACCATACCATACCATATCATACCATACCATACCATACCATAACATACCATACCATACCATACCATACCGTACCGTACCATACCATACCATACCATACCATACCATACCATACCATACCATACCA
>SZWC01023606.1:24702-35401 GCA_023375785.1 Penium margaritaceum | reverse complement strand
GTCGATGGATGCATGCATGTGACCAGTCGTTGCGTGCGTCTTTTGATTCTGCACGTCTAGGTTCAGACGGCGTAGGATTCTGACATGTGTGTGCAGAGTTACGGCCAAAACAGTGGTTTTGGGCCGGTTTTAGGACAGCTCTTGGACTGTCGCGTGCGACACCCGCCGTGCGCCGCGGCAGGTATTTATGCCCTGGACCTGTCAGTTGTCATCTCTCTCTGCATTTACTAAGCTATTGAAGCTTATGAGACTTTGCGCGTCTCCCTAGACTGATCCTTGCTGTTTCTTGCACCTGCCTGCTTGCTAGTGCGTCAGCTGACTGGACAGTGTCGCCACGTCAGCAGCAGCAAGGCTAGGAAGCTTCCTAGCAGTTTCTCACTAACATCTGCGCTGTCTTAGCGCAGCTCAGCTCTCTCGGCGCTTCTCGGTCGTCCTCCGCAACCCTTGGCTGCTCTAAGCTCACGCGGTGACGCATTGACAGACAGCTGCCCGCAGCCGCTCTGGGGCTCCTTCTCCTGCCCTTCCCTCGCCGGCTATCCTCACGAGTATTACAGTCCTCTCTGTCACTTTTGACCACTCTCGGTAGCCCGTGACCGATCTCGTCCTTCTACCTCGCATCTTTGCCGTCCTCGGCCCTCCTTGAGTAGCCACGCTGGATTCGCCACCTCTTGACGGTCCCCCCGACGAGGAGTTTGAGTCTCTTCGAACAACAGCGTGTCACATTGACGACGCGTGGGAGGACCCTCGACTCTACGATCCTCCCTCCCCTCCTGACACCGACACACCTCTATGGTTCCGCATGCTTGACTCGGCCTACTGGCGCGACGAACCGGCTGAACTGGACGAGAGGGAGGCAGCTGCACGTGAGGAGGAAATCAACCGCCAGGTGTATACAGCTGACGACCTTCCTCCGTCTCCACCTCCTCAGTCAACCATGCAACCACCCGTAGGCCCACAGTCATCCAGTCCGGCATCTGCATCCAACACCACATCAGCCCCATCACCTGCCACAGCTACAGCTGCTGGGCCATCATCCTCTCCTGAGGTGACGGGTGTTATCCCTGTACTCCTTGTTCACAACGACTCCATCGGCTTAGCAGGAGCCATTTTGGACGCTGCCGCAGGGGTCGCAGCGACCTTTGCTCCCACTGCTCGCGCGTGCAGGGCCTCCACTCAGACAGCGGTGGGCCGCACAGCCGAAGCCTACGCACACACAGCGGCTTCTCTCACGCTACTTGCCACTGCAGTAGCCAACATCGCCACTCAGATCATAGTAGCTGTAGCATCCATGGCCACTGCTGCTTCATCTGCGGCCGATTCCACTGCAGCTGCTGTCGCTTCCATCCGCGCATCTACTGCATCAACGGTCCTGACCCCCACTGGAGCTCAGCGAGAGCTCACGCCGCACGTGACTACGGGTGTCCTGGTTGCATCAGCATCTGCAGCCGTGGCGGGGGCCACAGTCACCGGGCTTCTCTGCCTCACTGTGGCAATCGCTGGGTGGGTCGCTGTTCTCTTCTCCTCAGCTGCAGTTGTGGTGGCACCCCTCTTCGCTCTGCTGCCTCGGCACTAGCTTGGTGAGCCCTTTCACTCTGCACTCTGCACTGCACGTTCATCCATCACTTCTCCCTCTCTCTTCCCTTGCATACTCTCAGCATGCCAGGACCAGAAGAAACCATAGAGGCTCTTCACGCTGCTCTTAGTGAGGCACAGGCGGCGCGCCGCAAGGCTGAGGATGAAGTGCATAGGAACAGTGAGGCACAGCATGAGATAGCCACCATAGTAGCGACCCTTGTCATAGAGCGTCTACGGACCGTACCTGTTCTTGCGGCTGTTCTTCCGGCCGACGATACTGCATCTGCTGACTCCTCTGTGCCCCCCAGTGGTGTTGTTCCCAACTCCTCCTCTCCCGCTCTCTCGGCAGCTGCCTTAGCTCGGGTACTCCTACCCACACGACAGAAGAACTTCAAGACTCCACCACCACAGTTTACATCCAAACTCACCTTCACCTCCTGGGAGATACGCTTTAGCGCGTGGGCCCAAGGGGAACTGCTGTGGGAGTACTACTCACCCACAAAGGCGCCATTTGTCTTTCAGCCAGCGGATGCAGCTCGTGCTGTCCGTGCCCTCATCACTGCTGGCCCAAAGAACCTGCTCGAAGACATTAGTACGTACAATGCAGACCCCATCCGCGGCACCCTTGCTGACCCCGTCGGTGCATACGCTCTCATCCGTCACCGCAAAACGGTCACTGGGCATGCAGCTCAGAGTGCTCTGACCGTAGAGTTCAACACCTTGCAGATGCGGGCTGATGAGACAGCCGACGAGTACTGGGCACGGATCTTGCGCTTGTTGCGCGACCTCGGCAAGGCCGCGCCTGGCCCTCTGTTCGCCTGCTTATTCATTGTTGCTGGACTGATCCCTGAGCTCTCAGATCTTTACCTGCATGTCTCACAGACAGAGCTTGAGCGTCTTGCCTCCTCACCACTCCCTATGGACACACCCCCAGGGATTAGACCACTCTATGATTTCACTGCCTCCCGCCTCACTGATTGGTGGAACAGTCTATAGAACAAGCGCATGCATCACACTGCCCTCGCTGTAGTGACCACCTCCTCCCCTTCTTCTGCAGTTGCCACTCCCTCCTCATCCTGCACTGCATCTGCAGCCGCTACCTCCACCCAGGTAGCCTCCCGCGGTGGAGGTGGTGGCTCGACCCGCGGCGGGGCCCGTGGTGGGGGCAAAGGACGTGGGGGTGGCCGTGGTGGTAAGTCTTCCTCTGGTGCCACCACCAGCACTGAGGTCACCTGCTGGAACTGTGGTGCCACTGGCCATTCTGCGCCTAAGTGTCCGGCCCCCCGTGATGATGCCCGCCTGACGTCCTCCATGCGTGCCCATTAGGCCCGCACTGGAATCACATCCTCTTCCGCGACTGTAGCAGTGTCCGTGGCGTCTCCGTCCTCTTGTACCTCAGCCTCCGCCCTCTCCACCACATCCGCACCACTTCAGCCGTCTCCCTCACCTGCCAGTGCTTGGGGTTGGATCCCACCCCCTGGCGATCCACCCTACTACGGGCCACTTTCCTCGCACTACTCGGCACCCTCCTGGCCGCGGGATGACGGGCATCTGTCCGACCGTTCCTCCGACCGCTCCTCTGACCGCCGTGACGAGGAGCGTGTCCTTGAGCGCCGCCTCGCTGAACTTCTCCACCTTCGCTCTCAGGGAGGTGAGAGTGTGGATGGCCTGTGTCGTATCTTTGCATGTGAGATTGACGCCACCCTCCGGGGTGCAGTGTCTGGTGGTGTGCAAGGGGACCTGTCTGATGCTTGTGACTGGACTGAGGATTGGCAGTCTCACACGTTCCCCACTCGTCTTGGCACAGCCTCGTCCATGTTGTTACGTGGCTCTGTTGCTGTCTGTCTTTTCCTCCCTACCACTCGTGCCGTCCCTGGTCTCTGGATCATTGATTCGGGGGCCACCCATCACATGACCTCCTGCCGTTCCTCCTTTGTCTCCCTTGGTCTCGTTGGCTTTGTTCGCTCTGTCCGCACTGGCTCTGGCCAGCTTCTCCCTGTTCATGGTGTTGGTGTCGTCAAATTCGTTGGTCCTGGTGGCACCGTGTATCTCCCTGACGTGCTGTATGTCCCTGTCCTGGAGGTCAGTCTGCTCTCTGTGACCACCCTTGACGATCAGGGCATGGACTTTTCGTTTAGTCACGGTCTTGCCTCTATCTCTCTGCGTTCATCTGGCCGCATTATTCTCCGCGGTGTGCGTTGTAACCGTCTCTTTCGTGTGCCACTGTCCCTTCCCTTGTCTTCCGCTGCCTCTGCTCTCGTTCATGTGGCACCTTCCTTGTCCCCTGCTCATGCTGCCCTCTTTCATCGTCGGCTGTGTCATCTTCACACTGCTGCCATTCAGCGCCTCCTGCGCCTTCAGTCAGCTGTGGGCCTCGATCCGGCCACCTTTGCATCCCCATGCTCCATCGACTGTCTCGACTGTGCCTCTGGCAAAATGCTCCGCTCCCCATTCTCTACCTCTGAGTCTACCTCCTCTCACCCTCTTGATCTTGTTCATGCTGACGTGATGGGTCCCTTGTCCCACACATTCCTAGGCGGTCTTGGTCGTTACGTTCTTTGCCTGACTGATGACTTCTCTCGGTACCCCTGGGTCTTTGCTCTCCGTCACAAGAGTGATGTCACTAATGTCCTTGAGGCCTGGCTTCCCCAGGCCGAATGCGCCTGTCTCCGTCCTCTACGTGTGTTTCGTAGTGACCGCGGCGGTGAATTTCTCGATCCCACTTCCCGCTTTCTTGAGTCTCGTGGGGTTTGCATTGAATGCATCGCTCCCTACACCCCCCAGTAGAACGGGGTGTCCAAGCGCTGGAATCGGACACTTGCTGACGGTGTGCGCTCTCTCCTTGCTGAGTCTAGTCAGAGTCCTCTATTTGCCTTTGAAGCCATGTCCTACATGACGTGGGTGTGGAACACGGTCCCTCATGGTCCCCTCCCTCACACTGTCACTCCTTTCGCACAGGCGCAGGTCGGCGCGCCGACCTGTGCCTTGCCCGCGTCTGGGGTTGCCTTGCTTCTGTGTGTGTTGAAATTTAAATACCAGGATCTTTAGGAGTCTTCAGACACAGTACTCTGATAGGTCAACTTTCTCAATCCTCTACTGAACTGTCGGTAATAATCTCTCATACACGTGTTACTACTCTCACACACACAGACACTCTTGCCTGAATAATGTCACTGACTGTGCGATTCAAGAGGGTGAGCTGAAGGCACAGTTACATGACTCGTCTCACAAGTTTTCCAACGGTACCAAGCTTGCTCAGAATGGTTACACACAGACGAAGTAATAGCAAATACAAAACTACGGCTACTTGTATGTCTGTACTAACTAAGAGCAAAAAAGTACAAGTGTTGAGCAGTCCGGTATCCTTGTGTCTTCGGGTTCTCAGCCACAAGATCTGCCGGACACCGCTCGATGATGTCCGATCATCGGCAGACCGAGGTTGGTAGATGCCCAGCGCCCTCGGTGCGATCCACGGACGAGATCGTCCGGATCTGCGGTAGCTTCTCGTAGTCGCCGATCTCTCGGCCGGTCGTCTTGAGATGACGGAAGGACCGCACCTCTTGACTCGGCGACGGCCGCAATTCTTCTAGCTGCCTTTGCGCGATTCATGAGCGCATGATCCATCTTTAGAAAGAGCAGTGTCTTGCGCATGCTCCTGTTCCTCGCCATGTCAGCAGACTCAGAGTCAAGAGGAGCTCATGCTCGCACTCTCGCTTCGTTTGCCGAACCACACACCCTGTTTGTCCAAAACATGTCCAAATATATCTCGTCCGGTAGAGTTGTTATGTCAGCTCTCTGGAGCTCCCATAGGATGAGTAGAGAGAGTAGGGCTGCGGATGGATGGATCAGTGGGACGCCTAAAGAGGCCTGCCCACAGCCATACCATGCCCCACCATGTAGGATAGGCAGGAGGGTCGAGAGAGAGATGGGGATCTCTCTCTCGGCCCTCTTGCTTTTCCTTTTGTTGATGTTGTGCCGAGCCCAGTAGATCAGTAGATGACGAGGATCGGACGGTTGCTCTTTTTCCAACAGTGTGGCTCCCTTTCGATCACAGGGATGGAAAACTCTCCCCCCGTGGTCGCCTATGTATTTTCCTCGGTGTCTCTCCCTTCTCTAAGGCTTGGCGGTTCTGGGATCCCTCCCGCAGTCGCGTCATTGAGTCCCAGGCTGCCCTTTTTTTTGAACACTTGTTCGAGCACGACCTCTCCCGCTTCACTGGATCTCTCCCTCCACTTGGTTGGGATGGGGGTGGTCTTTCTCCCCTTGCTGTTGTCTCTCCTCTTCCCCCCTCTCGGGTCTCTCCTCTTCCCTCCGCGCGTCCCTCGACCCCCTCTCCGGCCGTCGCTCCTCCTCCCTCCTCTCCGGGTGTGCACCCAGCTTCTCCTGCTGTCTCTGTGTCTCCCCTCTCGTCTACTCCTACTGTGCACCCCGCTTCTCCTACTATCACTGCACACCCCGTTTCTCCTGTTGTACCCGCTCACCTTGCCTGTCCAGCCGCTGCTGTGCAACCAGCCTCTCCCACCGTCGTTGCACACCCTTCCTCTTCTGCGCACCCCGCCTCACCAGTCCAGTCCACCTCTACCAAGTCTGTTCCTCCCGTGTCACCCTACACACGTGGAGGTCGTCTCCATGCACTCCCCTCCCAGTCCCATCCTGTGGTCTCTGGTGACCCTGGCCTTCGCGCCCTTGGCCTTGTGACTTCTGGCCTGTCTGTCGCGACCTCCGTTGTACATCCCAGCACTGCACTTGGCTACTCCCTAATTGAGCAGGAGTTTCACTCCGCCCTCTCGTCGTCCGTTGCCGGGTATGTTGCCTAGTGTTTTGCCACGGCCGGCCTCTCTCCACTCCCGCCTGAACCTGTGACTGTGCAGGCAGCACGTGCAGCCGCTGACTCCTCCCTACGGGAACAGGCCATGAAGGCTGAACTCGATGCACTATCAGAGCACAATGTGTATGAGCTGGTGGATCTACCCCTTGGCCGCAANTGTCGCGGCCTCCGTTGTACACCCCAGCACTGCACTTGGCTACTCCCTAATTGAGCAGAAGTTTCACTCCGCCCTCTCGTCGTCCGTCGCCGGGTATGTTGCCTAGTGTTTTGCCACGGCCGGCCTCTCTCCACTCCCTCCTGAACCTGTGACTGTGCAGGCAGCACGTGCAGCCGCTGACTCCTCCCTACGGGAACAGGCCATGAAGGCTGAACTCGATGCACTATCAGAGCACAATGTGTATGAGCTGGTGGATCTACCCCTTGGCCGCAAAGCTGTTGCGGCCAAGTGGGTGTATCGACGCAAACTCAACCCAGACAACACTGTGGAGCGGTACAAAGCGCGTCTCACTGCAAAGGGGTTCTCCCAGATCCCTGGTGTGGACTTTGACGAGACGTTCGCACCAAGGCGCTGCTCAGTCTAGTCGCTGAGCATGACTGGGAGTTGGAGCAAATGGACGTCAACAATGCCTTCTTGCACGGCAAGCTGGATGAGGAGATCTACATGGTATAGCCACCCGGTTTCTCGGATGGTACGAACCGTGTGTGGCGGCTGCGCAAGGCCCTCTATGGGTTCAAACAGTCCCCTCGCTGCTGGAATCAGGAGATCACGGCAACCTTGGAGAAGGGCGGCTTCAGGAGGAGTCCAGTGGACCCCGCTCTGTTTCTCAGTCCCCCTTCACAGCCATTGGTTGCCATCCTAGTCTACGTTGATGATCTTCTCATTGCATCTCCCGACATGTCTGCAGTCTCTTTGACTAAGTCCCTTCTCAAGGCAGCCTACAAGATGAAGGACTTGGATCCGGCCCGTGTGTTCTTGGGCATGGAGCTCGAGCGGGACCGTGCACGTCGCACTCTGCATGTGCACCAGGCCGCGTATGTCCGCAGCCTGGGGGAGCGCTTCAGCCCACTACTCACTGCCGTTCTCTTCGCCTCTACACCCATGACTCCCGCTGGACAGTCACTACTGAAGTCCCTGGATCTCTCCAAGCTGGGCGAGACAGTTGATGTGACTGACTATCTTAGATTCATAGGGTCATTGATGTACCTTGCCACCACCACCCGTGCTGATGTGGCCTTTGCAGTCAACTTTCTGTCTCAATTCTCCTAGTGTCCACGTGAGCGACATTTGGAGGCTGCCCTGCGAGTTGTTTGCTATGCTCACGTGTTGGTCTCTTCTTCCGTGCTCAACCCTCTCTTGTGGTTGATGGCTTCACTGACAGTGACTGGGCGCATGACTCTGATTCACGCAGCCGAACAGGTTACATCTTCATGGTTGGTGAAACTGCGGTCTCATGGAAAAGTGGCAAACAGGGGTGTGTTGCCCGTAGCACAGCTGAGGCTGAGTATGTTGCACTTGGCGCAGGCACGTGTGAGGCTGTTTGGCTGTGTCGTCTTCTCCAGCATTTGCGTGTCCCCATTCGTTGCATCACTCTCCGTTGTGACAATCAAAGCACCAAGGCCATTGCCGAGAACAATGGCATGCATCATTCACGCACTAAGCACATCAATGTGGAGCATCACTTTGTCCGTGAGTGCATTGCCGCCGGCATCATCCAAGTTGCATGGGTGGACACTCGTTCTCAAGGAGCAGACTTCCTCACCAAGGCCCTCAGTCGAAACGTCTTCAAAAGTGCTGTTCATGCTGTTGGTCTCATCTGTCCCCATGACCCCGGTTGAGTGCATCTATCCAGTCTCTCATTCTCATGAGATTGCATGTGTGTGGGGTGATTGCCTGCGGGTCATGGGGGAGTGTTGAAGTTCGTTGGCCACTCACATCTCTCTGCCCTCTTGTCTCCCCCTCCATGGACACACATGTACAGATTAAGCTGACATGGCCTCACCTGGGAAGACGTCAAGCAAGCCAACTGTGACTGGCGTTTCTGGCATCCTGCATCCAGGAGTGCACTCTGGCACTTGCATGGCCATGACCTGACTCTTATCTCATGTGGGAAGGTGTTAGGGCTCGTACACTCTTTCTGCCGTGACCTGCATCATGTTTGCTTGCCTTGAGTGCTTTATGGGGGAGCTGCATTTTTTGGGTGCTGATCCTTGGGGGTTACCGTGCCGGGTTCGCCTGTGCATCGGTGAGTAACCGCCGTTCGGTTTTATGCTGAGCGGTCGGGCTCGACCCCCGGGTGGCGGCATGTGCTCGCTTGGGTGTGATGCCCAAGGCGAGTGTACGCTCACCGGTAGCTAACTCTAGCTCGCTCCCCCTCGCTCCTCTTGTCTTGTTTTGTGCCCGAGCAAGTAAAGGCAAGCTTTCCCGCATCCATGGCGTCGTGTGGTCCTTGTCCATGACTGCGTGCCTTTCCTCATTCACCCTAGGAAACTTTCGAATGATTACAATTTCTGACAGGCCTAACAGATCCATCATGCAGATGCGTGCACGTTTTTCTCAGAGGGTGAGACTGTCTATCCCCCCTCTCACTCGCTCATTCTATTTCCTAACGTTTACATTCACATACCGTAGTGCCACATACATTCGACTTAAATAATAAAGTCAGAGCCAGGGCTGGACGCATGCAGACTGCATCTGCAGTGACAGTGACTGCCGGCGGCCCAACCGCCGAGGAGACCTACCGATGGAGCTGAGCACGTCGCCGGAGGGAGGAGGCTCCAGTGAAGTGCGAGTTGGCCTCAGCGTGCATCGCCTCCACCGGACGACACTCCAGCATCGTCGAGTCTCGCCGTCAGTCATCTACACGCCGATGTACACAAGCCGGGAGGACACAACAGAGCACAATGAGAGATGCGCAAAAACCAACAAGTGTCACGCCGACCGGTCGAAGGTGACCTCGCTCAAGCCACGTGGCTCGAGCGGGGTCACCTGGGACTGTGGACGGTGAGACGGGATGGCCTGAGGGCCAGAGACCGTCAAGCAACGTGGTTTTGGCCTAGTCGGCCAAAGATTCCGTCGAATCCGTTATATTGGTATCAAAGTTCCAGAGCTCGAATCCCACGTTCGGATTACCGGAGATGCTGAGGCGGCTCTCACTCCTAGTGGGAGTAAGTGTAGCGTGGTAGCACCACGCCGACCGGTTGAAGGTGTCACGTGGCTTGTGCGGGGTCACTTGGGACTGTGGGTGGTGAGACGAGATGGCTTGAGGGTCGGAGACCCTCAAGCACCGTGGTTTTGGCCTAGTCGGCCAAGGATTCCATCGAATCAGCTACATCTAGGGAGACACAGAGGACGTGAACGGGCAATTTGACCAAATACAAACACCAATTAATGCAAGGGCTTTGGACAAAACAGGTCCAAAACTCCCGGGCCAAAAACTATAGTCGAATATAACTGTCACTTATTTCATTTTTCAAAAATAGTCGAATGTAAGGGGCACTACAATATCTTTGTCGGCTCTCCACCTTTCCCAACACTGTGAGCCACATTGTGTCTCTTACAGTGCAATTCAAAACACATGGAATCGTTAAGGGAGTAAATCCACTCCCTCATGGTATCGGTGTTGTGAGGTGTGTCGTTCTCGTTTGTAGATAGAATTGATTGTGACCACTCAACCGTGTCCTTACACTGGCAGATCCCTGATGCGAACTCAGCTGGCGCCGGAGCACCGTCTGGTGGTAATGCACCTATCCACAGCTGAAAGACAGCTGCCATGACATCCCGGAGACTTTGTGGGGCACTATGTCCTTTTCACAGCCTCGAGTTTTCTAGTGAACTGGCCTTAGCATGCTTTTGCATGTATTTATATATTTTTGCATTATGCACCCACTGGTCAATGGCCAGACCCATGCATGTGTGTAGTCATTGCATCCGGCTCAAGACTGTGCATCCGTAGGTTCAAACGGTTCTCCATTCAGATGCTTGTGCACTGAGTTATGGCCAAAACTGTGGCTTTAGGAAAATTGAGCCTACCGTGTGCATCACCCGCCGTCCGTCACGGCAGGCTTTAATGCGATTAGCTTGTCAGTTGTCATTTCTTTATGCAAACCAAAGCCAATAAAACCCATGAGACTATGCACGTCTCCCCTATCCAAACCCTTGTTGCTCCCTAGTCAACAAGAGCAGAGCTAGTATCAAAGTAGCGAGACGCTTCCGGCTGAGCTGCGTTGCAGAGACACAACACCGGATGCAACAGTGAGATTTACAGCTATAGCCATGGTCCTAGGACGCCACACCAC
>SZWC01023606.1:1760-12148 GCA_023375785.1 Penium margaritaceum | reverse complement strand
AGTCCTCGCCTCACCACCGTCTTCCCTCCTACAGTCACCCTCACCTTCTTCCATCACGACCTCATCTTCCTCCTCCTCTTCGACCCCGTCTACGCCCACGCAGACGCAGGGCATTGCAGCAGCTGCCCAGGGGAAGAAGAAGAATAGGAAGCGCGGATCGGGTCAGCAGCAGTCGTCATCCAGTGGTAGCAGTGGCCGTTCTGTGCACTGCTACAACTGTGGAGGTGCCCATCGCTACACCGAGTGCCTGCAGCCGCTCGACTAGGAGCGCATCACTCGGGGACTTCAGGCTGCCCATGCTGCGCGCACCGCGTCCGGGACGTCGACCGCAAACTCCTCTAGACGCGCGGCGACTACGACTGCAGCTGTTCCTGCATCCTCACCGGCGAGCAGCAGTGATCCAGACCCACGTGACCGCACCATCGCCGAGCTTCGTCACCTTCTGGCGCTTCACTTTCAGGGAGGTGCGAGTGTTTCGTCATCGTCGAGTGGGTCACAGACTGCTTGTTCGTCTGTCCTCGTGACTCGTGATGACACGTGTGGGGGAGCACAGTCCGCATGTGATGTTGATGGGCTTGACTGCACTGACTGGATTCATGAGTCTCACCTTCGTGATGTACGTCGTTCCTTCTCACTGACGGCTCAGCGTCCCTCTGATGCCAAGTGTTCTATCGCTCGTTATACAGTGACGTCCACCAGTCGTGACTCCGGTGGCACTTGGATCATCGATTCCGGTGCCACCCACCACATGACGTGTCGTCGTATTGACTTTGTGGTACTTGGTCCTGTCACGACTGTCCGTTCCGTTCGTACAGGTTCTGGTCAGTCCTTACCGGTTCACGGTGTTGGGGTTGTATGCTTTGATGGTCCGTCTGGCCCCCTGTATCTCTCTGACGTGCTGTTTGTACCTGATCTTGAGCTCAGTCTGCTGTGTGTGCGTGCCTGCACCCTGATGGGTCTCTCCGTTGAGCATACCGCTGATTCAGCGATTGTGACTGCTCTTGACACCCGTAGCATTGTCCTGCGTGCTTCAGTCGTAGATGACCTGTACCGCATTGCTCGGCCCTCCTCCCCTTGCTCTCCCTCCTCCTCTGGTCGCGTTTTTGTCACTGGTGTTCTATCCCCAGAACACCAGCGGTTGCTTCACCGACGTCTGTGTCACGTGGGCTCCGACACTGTGTCAAAGCTCATCCGGACACAGCCCGCTCTTGGTCTTGACGTGGCTTCTTTCGAGAAGCCACCAAAGACCGACTGTCTTTTTTGTGCTCAGGGTAAGATGCACTGGTGCACTTACCCTAATTCGCGTTCTCGAGCGATGAGGCCCCTCGAGTTGGTCCACTCGGATCTGCAGGGTCCCCTTCCAGTCGAGTCACTGTCCGAGAGGGGCCGGTATGTTCTGACGCTGACTGATGACTTCACCCGGATGCGGTGGGTCTACAGTCTGCGTCAGAAGAGCGACGCCGCCCTTGCGGTTCGGCTCTGGCTCGTGATGGCTGAGCGTCAGTCTTGCCACACGCTACATACCTTTCGCTCGGATCGCGGCGGCGAGTTCCTCGGCGAGATGGACTCATTCTTTGCTGAGCACGGCATTTTTCACCAGGTCTCCGCTCCTGCTACCCCACAGCAGAACGGTGTATCTGAGCGCTGGAACCGCACCATGGAGTATGCGGTCTGCGCCATGCGGTCTGAGTGCGGTCTCCCAGAGTCCTTTGCTTTCGAGGGCTTTGCCTACATGACTTGGGTCTGGATCCGCCTCCCGCATGGTCCGCTTCCGGATCATGTTACACCGTACGAGCTCTGGTTTGGCCACCGTGCCGATCTTCGTCTCGCACGTGTCTGGGGATCCCTGGCCTCTGTCTGGTATACCGAGGACCAGCAGGGGTCCAAGGTCTCCCCTCGCGGTCGCTTGTGTGCCTTCATCGGCATCCCCGCGGTCGAAGGCCTGGCGTTTTTGGGACCCCACTCGCCGTCGTGTCATTGAGTCTCGTGATGCGCTGTTTTTTGAGTCAGTCACGTACCGTGATCTGACTTCGATCACAGCACTCTCTGCAGCTCATGTTCCTTCCTGTGAGGGTCCTCGGCGGATGGGGGAGACCTCTTTGCAAGCGACCAGTCCTCGCCATGCTGATGTGTCCGCTCGAGTCCCCTCTCGATCTCCAGCACTTGATGATCCGGCTATCATTGCCGTTGGTCGAGAGATCCCGCCTGTCCAGCCTGCTTCGCACCCCACAGATAGTGCTGCTCCCACGCCCCCTCCTGCATCACCCACTGTGTCCACTGGCACCCCTGCTCCGGCGTCTGACCCAGCCCAACCCACTCCTGTCTCTACGTCGGGTGACACTCCGGTCTCAGTGTCCGGGCCAGCTTTGCCCGCTGTCATCCCGAGCTCAGTGTCCCCCACACACCGTCTCCGCGCCCGGCATCTCCGACTGCCTCGTCTCAGCCCTCACCAGCTATGGTTGCACCTGTCCCTGTGGTCGTACCTGTTCCTGCACCTGAGGTGTGCCCCTCGACCTCCCGTTACTCTCGTGAGCCCGGTGGTCGCCTTCGACCACTGGATTCCGGAGCTCAGCGAGCGTCGGGTTTCGGACCCAGACGTTCCTCTCGCAGCATCGCGAGCGGTGATCCCGGCACAAAGGCCTTAGGCCTGAGTGTCCGCACTGAGCTCTCAGAGATACACCCAGCATGCCCCATAGGGCACGAGCTGGTCACCCGCGAGTTCCATGTCGCCTGTGACGCAGCAGCTGATTTCGTGGCCGTCAGGCCAGACACTGAGGCGTGTGCACTTGCCACGCAGAGTTCCCCCTCTATGGCGCCGGACCCGGGCACATTGAGGGAGGCTTTCTCATCGCAAGATGTTGATGCCTGGCGAGCTGCTTGCGAGGATGAGCTTCGCGCTATCCGAGAGCACGGAGTCTATGAGCTGGTCGACCTTCCCCCTGGGAGGAAGACGATTCAAGTCAAATGGGTCTTTCGCAAGAAAGTGAAGCCGGATGGCTCACTGGAACGCTACAAGGCTCGTTTGGTCATCAAGGGGTTCTCTCAGATTGAGGGAGTTAATTACACTGACACCTTTGCCCCTGTCGGCCGCATGACCTCAGCTCGAGCTCTGTTCGGTGTAGTAGCTCAGCATGACTGGGAACTATACTAGATGGATGTGAACAACGCGTTCCTCCATGGCTCTTTGGATGAGGAGATCTACGTGGCTCAGCCACCAGGCTTTGAGGACGGTGACAAGGTCTGGCGCTTGCGCAAGTCCTTGTACGGCCTCAAGCAGTCTCCACGGTGTTGGAACCGGGAGATCACTGGCACCTTGACTCGCGCAGGATACGTACGGAGCGAGGCAGACCCCTCACTCTTCATCCTACCGACACCCGAGCGGTTTACCGCCATCCTGGTCTATGTTGATGACCTTCTGATCGCGTCTGCATCGCTGGAGGCCGTGAAGGAGGCCAAGGCTATCCTGCAGACCGCCTACAGGATGAAGGACCTTGGTCCTGCATCGGTGTTTCTTGGTATGGAGATTGTGCGTGATTGCAGACGTCGGACACTGTTGCTACATCAGGCCCGATACGCACGAGTCGTGGGGGAGCGCTTTAGCGATCTCCTTGGTGCAGTGCCCAGTGCTTCCACACCACTCACACTGATGGGCAGGATGCTCTGAAGGTGGACGACCCTACACAGCTGGGGGAGACAGTGAACGTGACCTTGTACCTCCGTCTTATCGGATCTCTGATGTACCTGGCCACTACCATGCGTCCCGACATCGCGTTCGCCGTCAACCTCCTCGCTCAGTTCTCGCAGGCTCCACGTGCAAGAGCTCTTCACGCGGCTGTGCGAGTGGTACGGTACGTGGTCTCCACGCCGTACCTCGGACTCTGCTTTCGTCGGCAGTGTTCGGTGGTCCGTCACGGCTACACTGACAGCGACTGGGCTTGGAGTCCTGACGGGCGCAGTCGCACACTGGTTACGTGTTTCTGCTTGGTGGTACCGCTTTGTCTTGGCGAAGCGGGAAGCAGGGCTGCATCGCACGTAGCTCGTCGGAGGCAGAGTATGTGGCTTTGGGGGAAGGGGCTGTTGAGGTAGTTTGGCTGCAGCGCTTGTTTCTTGAGCTTGGGCAGTTAGTACCCGCCATTGTGCTGCGTTGCGACAACCAGAGTGCTGTCGCCATTGCGGAGAACTCTGGTGTTTTTCATGCTCGCACAAAGCACATTGCGGTTGAGCATCACTTCGTTCGGGATCTGGTGCAGCGACGCGTGATCTCCATCATGTGGGTTGGCACTGACTTGCAGCGAGCTGATTTCCTGACGAAGGCACTTGCCCGTGGAAAGTTCCAGGTGGCCATTCGTTCTGTTGGGCTTCGCCCCGTGCGTGACAGTGGTTGAGTGTGGGATGCACGTTGTCGTCTCATCTGTCTGTGTCACTTATTATGTGGTTGTACCAGTGCTGCACGTGTATGGACATGCGTACCATCGGGTCATGGGGGAGTGTTGTGATTTGTGCCGTTCCTGTACAGTTTATTGTGACCACTCGGCCGTGTCCATACTCGTGCAGATCCCTGAGGCAGGCGGCCCTGGTGACACCGGCGTGACGACAGGCGGCGGACTACCCGTTTGGAGCTGACCGACCACTGTCTCAGAGCCCCAGATGTCACCGGGACTCCTTGCTGTGTCTTCTACGTCTTGCAGGCGCCTTTCGGCGGACTGGGCATGAGGCCCATTTGCATGTTTTTGCATTGTATACTCGCTGTCAGTCGATGGATGCATGCATGTGACCAGTCGTTGCGTGCGTCNGTCTAGGTTCAGACGGCGTAGGATTCTGACATGTGTGCGCAGAGTTACGGCCAAAACAGTGGTTTTGGGCCGGTTTTAGGACAGCTCTTGGACTGCCGCGTGCGACACCCGCCGTGCGCCGCGGCAGGTATTTATGCCCTGGACCTGTCAGTTGTCATTTCTCTTTGCATATGCTATATTGAAGCATTCTGACACTTGGACTTGTGTCTCCTAGCCAAACCCTTGCCGTTGTGTGTACGACCTGTGATTGTCGTCACCGTCTGACTAGGCACTGACGCCCGGTCAGCGGCCGTGTTGCTAGGAAGCTTCTACGCGCTTTCTCACATGGGCATACCACCTGGCCAGATTTTTGTTGTTTGTGCACTTGCATTGCTTGCTCGTGCTCCTGCTAATTGGACAACGTTGCCACGTCTGCGACAACAGTGTTAGGAAGCTTTGAAGCAACTCCTTATTATGAATATTGATGGAATGTTTTGGGTCTCCTTTTCTTGTACAAATGTACCGTACTACCACAGTTAACTGCAAGTAAAATAATCATAAGCATTTCCAAACCTGGGTATTTACTCCGTCTATCTTGTTATGTAACGGTAGGAAACTTGGTTTGAATAGAACGTCAGCATCAAGTGCAAGTGACGTTTGGACGAAGATGACGTCCAAGCGTTGGGAGCAATTGATCTGCCTGCTCGAGTTCTAGTGAGCAGATGTGGTCGCCTGAACACTGGATTCATTGCAGTCATGGAAAGCGCCTCCGCGGACATGACTCTGCTTTAAATTTCACCGCAGATGTGGTCGTCCGAACTCTGTTTTAAATTTCCTTGGACGTGTACTCCCTACCCCCTATTCCAAAACGGTACATAATTTGTTCCTAGTTGTTTGAAATAACATTGAAAAAAGCACTTTCATAGAACACTTGTATATTTGTGCGGTACCGTAATGCTCCTTAATTTCGACGAATGAAATTTAAACAATTGAATGATCCTTAATTTCGTTCAAAATTTGTCGGGTCCAAATTATATTGGTGGTTGCTTAATTTCGTCGCTAGCGCAGGGGGTGGTCCCTTGAATTCGGCAACGGGTCCCCATCATCTCCTCGGTGATCCATGAATTCGACGACGCCCGTCCGTTGAGCGATGAGCGCGCGTTTTGTTTGCGCGGTCAACGCTCAACGGGCGAGACTGCTGTGGTGTGACGTGGCAGGTGTGTGGCGAACCGGCACGCGACCACTGCAGCGTGCCAGCAGGGTAGCAGGCCAGCACGACAGCGGGGCAGCGGGGCAGCGACGCATCGGGGCAGCGGGAGAGCGGGAGAGCTCGGCCGCTCTTTCGCTGCCCCGCTGCCCCCCCCNCCCCCCCCCCCCCCCCCCCCCCCCCCCCCCCCACTGTCCTGCTTCCTCGCTTCTTGCATTCAAACGCGAGAAAGTTCTCGCATTTGAACGCTGGCGCTCGCGATTTTTGGGATTACGTAGTAACCCTATGCAAAGGGTTCGGTATCCAAGAATCAGCGCTGACGTCAGAAAATCCGCCGCACAAGGACTTCCGCGACGTCAATTCTGTCTGCGGTCGGTGTTTCTGTCCACCGACAGCCCATCGAGTATTTTCTAGGCATTTTTTTCAGCATTTCTGTCGCGTCCGGAAGACAGGCCCTATCTGAGCGCGATTTTCCTTGAGGAAGCGACTCCCAGTCCGAGAAAGACGCGCGAATCGTACAGACTTCGCGCAGCAACCAGGGTTTTTTCCGAAACAAATACCGGACATCGCAAGCAAGCACTTGACTTCACCGACGACAACTTCTCGTACAGGAGGGGAAGGTCGAGCAAAACTCGTTTCCAAGGCAGATAACATGTTTGAACCCGGCTTCAGTCTATTACTACGTAACCCCGATGCAAGCCTGCATGCAGCCAATGCCACTAGTTTTTTTCTGTCCCGTGGTCGTAACCGATGGGAACGGGAGGGTCTCCAAGACGCCAAAACAAGCCCGGGGATTGAGCCCGGCCCCCCAAACATGTTACAGCTTGTATAATCCGGGATGTTTCCACCAGCGGTGGATTTTTGGTGAGATGCGGATCGTTTTGTTTTCTCTGCCTTCCTGTGCGCTGCACAAGAAGGGGGTATGTGAAATTTCGGAGTGTAATTGGTTCAGGGATTTTTTTTCTTTCTGCCAGTGGGGAGTTGGGCTAATCTCAATGCGGCGTGAGTGAGGTGTTCTTGTAGGAGGTGTGGGATGGTTGCAATGATGGTGGGGGTGGGGTTGTGTTTTGGTTGTACCCATCGCTCTTGCCAGAGACGGTGCAGGATGGTGGATCGTGTGATTACCCATAAAGTGCGCTTGTTGGTGGGAGTGGTAGGGCCTATAAGAATGTTGGGTGCTGTGGACGGGGTTTTAGGGAAGAAGGTGGTGAAGAGGATGCAAAGGCGGTGGATAATTGGTTGGATATCTCGGCATTGTATATAGCAGTGTTCAGTCGTTTCGGGTTCGTTGCAGCGTGGGCAGAGTGATGATGAAGGGGGCGGAAGAAAGCGGAATCTGTGGTTGACTTGGATGGATCTGTAGATGATGCGTAACATGACGTCTTGTGGTCGCAGGCGAAGGGGGGTACTGATAAGGCTGTCATGAATATATTGCCATTGGAAATTGGTGTTGGGGAACCTCTCCTCCCATTTTGGCTTGTGTGTCGCAGAAGGATTCTCTAGAGTGAGGAAGATTTTGTAGAGTTCTTGGAGGGCTGGGTTTCCAGTTTTAATTCTGTAGCTAGGGATGTCTGATTGATGTGGTGTGCCGAGGAAGATCCCCTTTTTGACATATACTAGTGTGCAGTCTGCTCCGAAGAAGGGTCGGGGTTGTGCCCATGTGTGGCGGCAAAGGCGGCATGTGATAAGGCATACTTGTAAGGGGTAACCCCAGATTTCTGGGCCTCGTTGTCGTAGCTTGTAAATGATGCTGATCGGGAGGCCCGTGAGGGAGGGGAGCGTGATGTATGGTGTGTAGTTGTGAATATCTGCGATTACAGGTAGGTTTGTCATGATGGCTATCCAAGAGAGGGGAAGGTGCTGTCTGACCTCCTCAATCACTCTTCTTTGGCTCAGGGTGGTTGGCTTTCTAAGTGTCTGTGAGAGGAGTTGAGGGTCGAAAAGATGTCGTAGTTGTATTTCGGAAGTGAGTAGGAAGCGTTCTCGCAGAGGGATGCCAAAGGGTTGGTGGCTTGTTTTGAGGAGGTGTCTGTTGTAAGCCACGTATTCCCGAGAGATGTCCGGCCAGGTGAGGTTTGGGGGAAGAATAGTGGGATTGGTTTGTAGAAAGGATGAGAAGTATTGGCGCCATCGGGTGCTCAGATGGAGGGATTGAATGTTGAGGATTGATGGGTGGGAAAGGAAAAAATGTCCTTGTTTCGGCAAGCATTGGGTATCTAATACTGTTTGTTTCCATTTGTCACGCGGAGGCTTCAGATAATCGTATACCCATTTTGCGCCTTGTGCTTGCATGAGGAGTGGCGGCCATTTCACCGCTAATCCCTGGTCCGCTCGAGGACAGATGATAGTTTTTTTGTGTGTAGAGGTGGATGAATTTGTTGGGGTCTGCAGGGGCTTTGTAGGATGATAGGAATTGTGTGAGAGCATTGGTTAAAGAGTTGAGGCGCTCGCGGAGGTGAGCGGAGCTTGTCGAAGGCCTTTTTTTTTTTTTTTTTTTTTTTTCAGATTATCGAAGATTTCCACCTAAAACAAAGCCACCAGCATAGACAAAAGGTGTAGTTCAACCCAGAAAACTAAAATGCATGCATGATCCCTTAAATTCGACTATTCGATTTCAAAATTAATTTGGTGAACCTTTGATTTCGATTATACGAATTTTTTTTGACACATTTTGACGGGCAAAAAAAACATTAATATCGAAATCAAGGATCAGTAGGGTAATACGGTATGTTACAAAGTTGTTTTTCTCACGCTTGTCGTGTGGTAGTCTGAAGGAAACTGGGACGAGAAAATCTGCCATTGGTCAACTATGTGACCACAAAGAAAAACAGTCAAATTTCAGGCCTGTTTCTATTTATGCGTTGATGTATCCGTCCATGACCATCACTGAATAAACTGAAAAAGTCATTTAACAACCCTTATTAGTATTCACAATTTGTTCCTTCTTGCTTCAAAAGATTGTAAACATAGCTTACAAATAAAGACATAACTTTCTTTTAGACTTTCGTTTGGGACGATGCTGATTTCACATGTCTACTACGTAACCCAAGCCATATTCAATGAGGATATTGAGGA
Organism: Penium margaritaceum; assembly: GCA_023375785.1. Classification (NCBI taxonomy): domain Eukaryota; kingdom Viridiplantae; phylum Streptophyta; class Zygnematophyceae; order Desmidiales; family Peniaceae; genus Penium; species Penium margaritaceum. The sequence goes on along the minus strand of SZWC01023606.1, from coordinate 3,094 downwards.
ATGTGTTGCGTTCACATGTGTTTGGAAAAGAAAAAAGGCAAACTTTTTTAAGGAGACAGGTTTGTGCGCCGACATGACGCGGTCTGCCGTGTCCGCGAGACTTATTTTTGGAAATTAAAATGGTCGGTGGAACTAAACTCCCTCTTCGTTGAAAGGGAATCTGCCAGGCCTCGCTACCGAGGGGCTGGAAAGAAGCCTGATGCCTGTTTATGGAGGAGGTGTTTTTGACATTGTTTTGACTTCTACTATCGGCTTGCCCCAGGTGCATCCTGTTGTCCATGAAAGGGCATCCACGGCCAACGGGGATGATGGGGGTTCCACAACACGAGATCACTTAGCAGTTTATCCAAGAAAAATTTCATATTCATTTTTAATAAGTATTCTTTGTCTTCTCTTGTTGGGCAAACTTACCGTAAGTGACGCGTTTGCAATGCGCATGCATCGTTTATGTCAAGCCAACGGGAGTTCAAGCGCAGATGTCGCCCTAAATTGAAAATGTCAAGCCTATGACAAAATTGTTCAATGGCCGTCCCGTGTGCTGCGTCTGGTTGTGATTTGTGCATGCTCAGTACCAAACAGACAATGCGAGGCCGATGCACACGAAGCAGTCTCCCAATAGAAAGACATGGGTACGGGATCCGCCAAACCCATAAGAATCCATGGAGAGCTCTCGGCCATTCCCAACCCGCCTTAATGGCCTGGGGTCCGGGGACACAAATTGAAGTTGGTGCCACCCGGCCACGTGTTGAAATTACAAGAACGCATAATAAAGTAACTTGTTTTGTTGCATCGTGGTAATTAATTTGCACATGTTTTTGCGCCAAATGTGCTTCGCTCACGTGTCCTTCTTGCAAAGATGAAAATGTTCTTTTCTTTAAAATGAATTGTATTGCACTCCTCGACCCAAGCGATCGAACATCGTCAAAACTTTCAAGTCAGGGTAGCGGAAAGGGTTCCAAGGTAGGGTTCAGAATTACGTAGAAACTCTGTGAAACTTTGCAATCATGAAACGATGTTCACTGTGCCCAACAATGTTTTTTACTTACCAAGAAATGATTCCAAAATCTTCCAGTTGTTAAGGTCGATGGCTGGATAACACTGAGCAGTGGCTCCGCAACCAGCTCGCACCACTCACTCCGCAACCAGTTCACACCACTCACTCCTCAACCAGTTCGCACCACTCCGCAACCAGTTCGCACACCTCCGCAACCAATTCGCACCACTCCGCAACCAGTTCGCACCACTCTGCAACCAGTTCGCACCACTCCGCAACCGGTTTGCACCACTCCGCTACCAGTTCGCACCACTCCGCAACCATTTCGCACCACTCCGCA
>SZWC01023604.1:8765-22617 GCA_023375785.1 Penium margaritaceum | reverse complement strand
TCGATTACTCACAGAGGCAGCGGAGGGAGGGTGAGGAACGTCGACGCACCAACGGCCACGACGAAAGGTAGGACGGGAGAGGACGAGAGCACCCGCAACCGACAGCTTTTGTCCTCCACGTCGTCCGAAACATTGTTTTTGTTTCTCCTGCGTAAATTTTTCTGTCGCGTCCTTATCTTCGTTGACTGCATTTCTGCTTTTGTTGCCAGCACCCTTTCTCATTGCCAACGCTTTTCGCGTCTCTTTCATGGCCTAATTTCTAATTTTGTCCGGAACACATTTTTGTTTTCTCGTCACCTGTGCCTCAACCCCTTTGCAGATAAGGCGACCACCTCACATCGACCAACACATGGCAAAAAGGTCTTGAACAGTTCTTTGTTCAACTTTCTCTACCGGGGAGGAGAACGGGAAGGGGTAGAGGGCTAACTTGTGCACCAAAAAAGCATAGGAGTGGAACCTGGCTACCTAAGAGGGAATTCATATTGTTAAGGGTAAAACGAAGCAGTTATGAATTAGAAAAAGGTGACGGAGACCTAAATGTATATATCGTTTTATATATATAACTGTCTGTACACTTAGAGACATACATACACATATACATATAACTATATACATGTAGCTAAAGAAATTCGCTACCTTACATCATTATTTTCTGTTTTTTTACACCATCAATGCCTTCGTGTATCACATCCAACCAAAAAACTACATAAATCATTTTATTCAAGTTTCACAATGAGTGAATGAGTAATAATCCATTCTAAGCCATACCACAAACCTTCATTCACACATTTCCCAAAAAAACTGTATGTATACTATGTAACCCATTGCACACTTGTGCAACTTTCCACTTGTTTTTTTTTTTTTTTCTATGAGAGAGCCTTGGAGGTGAGGGAACCTATGCTGCACCCTTGAGGGTAAATAAAATTTACCACTCTCCGGCGGAGACTTTCAGCCACCGGCTGTGTCTCATGTGGTTATCCACACCAGTGTAGGTACCCATAGGACCCACGTCCTATGGGTGATGTGGGAGTCTCACCCACTAACCCCACCCCCAAGAGTATCTTTCGCCGCGGTCGTAACCGTGTGCGAGGGGGATCAAGGTAATGTTCTCTTGAGAAGAGAGCACTACCAAGAAATACTCGGCCCCCCAGAAGAGCTCGATTTGCTTAACCAGATGTTGCGTAGAGTGGGGGCAAGGACTAGATGAGGAGGGTCAAGTTTTTTGTCCAAGAGGCAGATTGCAGGGGTCATCGAGAGGGTTTGTAGGATTATGTATGCTTGTTTCGGAGTCGAGTTGGTCAACGAAAGAAGGTGGAGGTTGAGATGGTCTTCGAAAGCTTTGAAAATATTTAAACATAGGAGGGCTGTTGGGTTCTTTAAAGATTTGCGATTTCCTAGGGAAACAACGCAGCGATACTTCCATATTTCTTGGAAAGTAATGCACTGGAGGGACTGCCACCACTGAAACCTAGGATGGATATTTTGAAAAAGAAAGGGGTGATCGCTCGTTTTGTTGCAGAAAAGTTGCAGACAGTGGAGGCATTTTTCGATCACTTGGCTGATTTTAGGGCATGTATGAAAAGCGTGTTGGATTGTTTCTGCGTGGAGAGTACAGAGTGGACAGATGTTCATGAAGGGTGGTGGGAATAATTTCATTCTCTCACGAACTTGTATGCTGAAGATAAAAATACGCAGCCCCACATCTCGGGCTTTGACGGGAATTGCGGCGGCTTGTAATAGTTGTTGGACGAAGTTTGGTTGGCATATAACGTTATGACTTTCGGACCATTTTTCTGCGTATTCGAGTGGTTTTAGTTCGATGGGTAGGAGGTCACGGTACAGCTTCATAAGTTTTGGTTTGTTCCCCAGTAACCTCCAGTTGGGATTGCATGTGTCCGTGCATACACCTAAGACCTTTTCATCTTTGACATGAATTGGTATCCAACCCTCCAGGGTGAGAAGTGGTCTAAGTGGGTAGTTTGTTTTTGTGAGAGAGAGATCAGGTTCGACAGCTAAAGTTTCCGCCATAAGCACTGTTCCAATCAAGGAAATTCTACTGACGAGTTGTTGTTGTTGGTTTGCAAAAGCTGTTGGACACCAGATGCTGCTGTCGTCCAAAGTAGGGAGTATACGGTTGGTGATGAGGTGTGACCAAGTTTGGGGGATTGAGCTGCGTACTTTGTTGAGAATGTTTCGTCTTTGGATCTTGTGCTCCGATATTATTTTTGGTGCAAAATCAGGAAAGATCGATGATGCGATTTCCGGGAAAAGATCTTTGACTTGGTATTCCTCGGTTAGTAGGAAACTTTCTCGTTGATCAATGCCATATGTTTTCCCTCCGGGTTTGAGGACGAGTCTGTTATACGCAACGTATTCTTGTAAAAGTTCTTGGATAATTAGTGCTGGCGGTTGTATTTCCGGTTTAGTGTTGAGGAAGTATTTTAGGTTTTCTGTCCATCTTGATTTTCGCAGGAGTTTGGACTTGGTGATGAGAGGATGTGAAAGGAAGAGATGGCCTTTTTTAGTAGACGCGTTCGTTTCGCATGCGAGTAACTTCCAATGTTCATTTCCTGGCGTGAGTAGTTTGTAGATGTACAGTGCTCCTTGTGCTTGGATTAGAGTCGGCGGCCATAGCATACCGAGACCACCGTCTTCGCGCGGGGTGATGGCTAGGTTTTTGTTTATAAAGCATAGTTTTCTGTCTTTTTTTGATGATGAGAGAAAACTTAGAAGAGTAGTTTTAATCTGGTTAAGGGTTGTTGTCGATGGGATTGAGAGATCTGACTGAAACAAAAATTTTGCGATAAGGTAGGAGTTGATGACTACCAGTCGGGATTGGATTGTGAGATGCAGCCGGCGCCACATTTCCGCAGCTTCTCGGATCTTTTGGGCTATCTTCTCCCACATGTCTTTTTGGTCTAGGTCCTTGTCTAGATAGAGACCGAGCACTCGTTGTGGTTCTGTAGTTATGGTGAAGACTTGTGTTGTGATGGATTGGCTGGACTGGTTTGCAGGGAAGAGTATAGTTTTTGATTTGTTTGCCTTTAGACCAGTCATTGTTTCGCTAAGTTCCAGTATTGCTTCCGCTTTCGCTAGATTTTCGTCATCTTTGATGAAAAGGGTTGTATCATCTGCGTACGCTCCGAATGATGGGCAGGAGGTTAGCGTCGGGATGGGGCGTTCGATGTACTTTGTGTAGAGTTTGTTGATGGGTTCCATTGCAATGACGAAGAGCAGTGGGGCAATGGGGCATCCTTGTCGAACTCCAGTTAGTGTGGTGATTTGTTTGGAGACGGTTCCGTTTATGAGGAAGCTAGTTCGGGTGGTGTGCAAAGATGCTTGGATCCATTGGGTGAAAACGAGCAGGAACCCCATTGCATGCATGGTCTGAAAGAGGTGTGGTCTTAGGAGCGTATCGTACGCTTTTTCAAAGTCTGCGAGAAGGAAGGTCAATTTTTCTCCAGTATTTTCTGCCCAGAACTGTAGATCGAAAATATAGGACAACGTATCTTTAATGTTTCGCCCATGCACGAACCCTGTCTGTTCAGGGCTAATGATGTGAGGAAGTATTTGTTTTAGTCTCTCAGCGAGTACTTTCGTCAAGATTTTGTAGTCAGTATTTAACAGGGAAATTGGGCGGTAGTTTTTCGGATCTCGTGGGTCTCCTTTTTTGAAGAGTAGAACTGTTATGGAGTCCGTAAAACAGGAGTAACCAGCTGGGTTCTTGAGGAACTTCCGGAAAGAGACTAAGAGTCGTTTTGCTATTTCTCGGGGATTAGCTTTGTAAAATTCCGCGGGGAGTCCGTCAGGACCTGGAATTTTATTTTTCGCTAGTTTCTTAATGGCTGCAATAATTTCTTCTTCAGTGATGTCTCGGTCGAGGATGTGTCTCAGACTCTGTGGAATTTGTCGGAGTGGCGGGAGTGGGACCTGTGTGTGATCATTGACTTTGGGAGTAAAAAGTGCAGTATAGAAATTGCAGATGATCTGTTCAATTTCGTCGGGGTTGGTTGTTGTGGATCCATCTGGCCGATTTAGTGCTGCTATGATGTTTGCTTGCTTCCGTGCTCGTATGTATCCGGATAGTAGATCAGATGCGCATCCGATATCTTTGTTGCATTTGAGTTGTGCTATGGTGTGTTTATGTCGTTGTTCTTGGAGAATATATTTATTCATTGAGTTTTCCGCTTGCTGTAGTTTGTGTTGCAGTTTATTGTTCCGAGGGTGATGGCATATTTGTTGTTTAGTTTCATGGATGATTCTTTGCAAGTGAAGTTTTGTCTTGAGGACTCGTTTTGCTTCCTCGATGCTGTACTGAATGAAGAGTTTTTTAATGAGAGATTTGTAAGCTTTCCAGCTTCCGTGAAAGGTTGTCCGTATTATCTTAAGACCGCGTGGTCTGAGGAGGAGAGACTTGTTGAGGCGCCAGTTGGATTTGTCGATTTTTCTCGTCGATTTAAAACCGAGGGAAAGTATTGGTGCCGCTATATGATCAGAGAGGTGTTTCGAAATGCCAGCATGGGAGATTTTCTGGACAAGATGATTGATTGTCATAGAGTGGTAGATTTGGTCAAGTCGTGCGAAGGACTTGTGAGCTGCGGAGTGGTAGGTGTAAACAATATCGGTAGGGTGCAGAGTTCGAAAGCTATCTAGGAGCGAATGGGTGCACAGTAAGTTTTGAAATTTGCTTGCGTCTTTGGATTGTTCAGGCGGTAAACGATCCACGGGATGAAAATTTGTATTGAAATCCCCGAGTATTAAGTCAGTTGGGTTGTTTTTTAACCAATCGTCTAGTGTGTCCCAGAATTTTTTCCGATCTCTCAGTTGGGGAGGCGCGTACACACTAGTGATCGTGAGTTCTGAATCATGGTATTTGAAGGTTCCTTGGCAGATCCTCGGGTTTTCCGTTTGTTTTTGGCTTAAGAAAACAAGTTTCTTATCGTCGTAAATAATGCCGACCCTGCCCGTTTGAGTTGATTCGGATGTCGAGTAAATAATTTTGCGGTTTAGAGTGCGGGAGAGGGAGTCATGTTTGGTATCATCGTCCAGGTGCGTGTCCACGATGCAGCATATGGATGGTTTGTTGGTGTTGAGGAACTCCTGCAAAAAAGGGGGTTTTTCTTTCTTGGAGAGCCCATTGACATTAAGAATTGAGACTATTAGGGTATCGATGTGAGGAGTTATTACTAGGGGTTTCTCGTGGGCCGAGTTCTTTGTCCTTCGCTTTGACTCTTGTGGGGAGTTTGGTGACATTGTCTTTCTTTTGGATTGTTTTTTGTTAGGGTCTGGTGCCGAAAGCAAGAGCGATGTCGGACGGGAACTTGAATCGTTAAGCTTGATCCGTTTGCTAGTCCTGTTGACTGACCCTGTGATTGTGGGGGTTTTGATAGTGCGAGATTGGGTTCTGTTAGGATTGGTGTTTGGTTGTTCCGGTGAGGGGTCTGCTACTTTTGCCGGAATCTCAGAGCGGAAATGTCCACGTGACTGGGTCTGTCTAATCAGTTGTTTTGGGTGTTGTTGGGGGGTTTGCAGTCCTTTTTGGGGTTTTGGTGAGAGACGAGCTGTTTCGTAGGTGCTCTGTTCTTTGACGCCTTCTGGATCTGGCCGTGGGTTTATGTTGTTGTGTTGAGTTTTTTCCTTCCTGGCTGTGGTCATCTTGGTTAAAATGCTGGGTGGGCGGAGTTGTTTAGTTTTGGTGCAGTTTCAACGTGTGGCTTTGTGGGTTTTGTGCAGTTTCATTTTTGTGAAGTAGACGGTATCTTTGTTCGGGTGCAAAAAATAGATTCTCCGTCTGCTCTCTCGGCACCGAGACGAGGAGATTGCCAGGACTGCGTGTAGTATTGGTACTATTATATCGTAGAAATATTTAAGAGATCTTGTGTTATTTTCGTGTCCTTTTTGTTCAGAGTTGTGAAAAAGCGAGACAACACCTTCAATGATTCGATGTCGTTGTAATTTGGGTTTTGTTCTTTTGTTTGGATTACTCCGCCTGGATAAGGAATGACAGCCAGAAAAAGATTTGATATGGGGTTGTTGCGATTTCCAGGAAGTTCGCAAATCCTTGAGGGTCGGGGCTGTGTGTTTCTTTGCACCCGACATTCGGAGCTGGTTAATGAGGGGACTTGAAGTTTGAGTGTACATATCATGATATGAGATAGAGGTGTACACTATGGGTTCTGGAATGGGATTAGAGCAGGGAAAAAAGGGGGAATCATGTTTGCGGGCGTGCAGGCCGATGAATTGATTGCGTAATCGCTTATTCGTGAACATGGAGTGGTGAACAGGGTCTACCAAAAATGACACGAGGTGTTCAATTTCATCACTCGAATAAACCAAAGCGCCTTCTGTGCTTGATCGGGGGAGTAGTACTCCAGGTGGGGAAAATGCCAGTGAACCAAGCCATTGGCCGAGAGGGTCGTGCAGTATTTTACCGATCTCGGATACCTGTGTGAGCAGAAAGGACGAGCGGTCAGCAAGATCACGGGTCATAGGATGAAGAGGGAAAGAAGGGGGTGCGGGGACTTGTACCAGTGGTGTTGGGCATTTTAGCTCAGCTTGAACTTCTGGCGCAGAATGTCGATGCCAGAGTTCACGTTCACCACGAGGTTGTCGGCCGTTGGTTTGTCTTCGTAGGCATCCATTGCTGCGCGGTGTGCCGGGGTCTTCGCGTGGTCGCGGAGTGTGTTCAGTTTTTTGCCACTGGCACAGGCACAGAGGGTGTAGTTGCAAACCCAGAACTCGACGATTTTTCCTGTGCTGGTTAAAATGAACCCAGAGTCGAACTCCCAAATCAGCGAAAAGCGAGTTTTGCCAATAGCCCGCACTGCGCAGATAGGAGAAAGGATTAGTAACATTAACATGAGGAGCATGATGCGGGCAATTGAGACATGTCTTACCTTTCTGCTTGTGAATTTCAGCAATGGTCCGCAAGTTATGTAGAGTCTGTGATCTGGTCACCTCGAAGTATTGATGGTAGCGGGTATGATGATTATTTCCACAGTACTCGCAGATCAGTCCAGAGAAGTTGATGGTTGCTGGCTTTTTCTGCTTATCAAAAACGATGATGGGTGTGACTTCAGCGAAGTCCGGGTCATCCAGGTGTGGAACCGCAATGCCAATGAGAGTGTTCGTGGTGTTGCCTGTGAGGGGTTGGACATGGCGATGCATGTGAAAGATGTTCACGAGGGATGCCTGGTTAGATCCTTCTGGATGATGGACGCAGAGTGTTGTTTTGATGTCATCCGCGTCGCGGTCCATGGGGACACCCCGAACTGCGATCGTTCTGTCCTCGGGATTTAGAGCTCTGTAAGCCTCATACTCAGGACAGGTAACCTTGGTGATGACGATATCAGCTTTGCCATCCGTGTCTGCATGGAGATTTTGAAAAAAGTTTGTCAAGATTGATAGGGAGGGGTTAAAGGGGAGGTCAGATGCAAGCAGTTTTTTCGGACCTGGGGGGTCATAGCGGAGGGGTGACAACGTCACTGCAAGGCCAGGATAGAATCCGTCCGTCTCTCCAAACTGCACCGTCTGGCGGGCTAGTTGAGTCTTGCCCCGGCGGACTGGGTCAAAGGAAAAGGATTTTGCAGTTTGGATGATGCTTCTAGGGACACGGTCTGGGTAGGTGGTGTGGAGCCTTGTCAGGAAGTGCTTGGTGATGCGACCAGTGTGCCCCGCATAGGCCATCGGGAAAAGAAGCGTAGTGACTTGATTCAGGCGTTTGACTTTTTCTTCCATGGTTTCCGTGGAGCGGATGATTTTTGCGGGTGCTTGCTCGCTTGGTTCATTCAGCAGTGCCAGTAGGGAGAGTTTTGGAGTACAGCCCGTTGGGGGTGGGGTTGAGTTCGACTGGCGGTTGTATTTGTTGTCAAATTCGGTGTCAGAAAAATCATCCCCCTCTTGATCTCCTGAGCGAAAGAACAAACGGAAGTCAGGTTTTGTGTACGTTGTTTTATGCGACACTAAAGAGGAGAATTTGTGCGTAAGTGTACCTTCCAGCTCTTCGGGATCAGTTGAGGCATGCTGCCGACTGGTGGACGGCTGACTCTAGTGCTGCTGGGCTTGAACAGGGGCCAATTGACCTTTCCCTTTTTCTACTGCGGATGCCTTGCGCTTGCCGGCTGACTTAGCTTTACCAGTTGTAGCTACAGGTCTCTTCCCTGCGGACTCAGCAGGGTTGGGGTGTTCGAGTGAGAAAGAATTGGGGTTAGAGCATACTGAAGTTGCAAGCTTGGGGAGTTCACCCTGTGATGTAATGTTTGCGACAGGATTAAGACATGGACATTTTTTAGCTCGTGGGAGATTTTTACCCTCTTGAGACTTGATTCCGTTGGTGGTAGACTGTGGATCTCCACCCAGGGCCGGAGCATGATTAGCGTGGTTCTCAATATGAGCCGCGGCGTTCTCGGCGGAGCAGAGCCCGTCCTTTTCGACACCTTCCATGGCCGTATTGTGTGCGCGTAAGAAGGATTTCCAAGATTCTGTCAGGAGGTGAAACAGGAGACATGTCAGTGTGGATATAGGAAAACGAGATTCGTTTCTTTAGGGGTTCTGCTTGGAATGGAGGTGCTCTCCGGTAGGGTAGGAAAGTGTAAGTCTCCCACAAAGTGGTGGGTGACATGGGTGCGTGAGCCAAAACTCAGGCGAAATGCTGTGTGCATTGTGCTTGATCGTGGAGTGCGAGTCGAAACGTCGAAGAAAGGTGCTCACCGGTTTCCATGATGACTGGTATGAAGATGAGTGAAAGCAGTTGGTAGTGATTGAGATGGGTAGGGAATGTGCACAATATGTAGTTCTTCTGGTGGGCCGTGGGAGTGTCGGGGGATCAGGTGTGCGGTCCGGGTGGGGGGGCGGTGCGGGTGAGTTTGCTGAGTCCTGGTGATGGGGATAAGGATGACGATGTGTGTTGGTGTATTGAAAGAGGTGTGTGTTGGTGTATTGAAAGAGAAGAGGAGCCACGTCAGCTGAGAAAGAATCTGCCAGGAGTGCTGATTTCTTTTTAATTCTTTCCTTTTGCAGCACATTTATTTTTTCCGCCGGGTCGAAGATTCTTGCTTTCCATTTTTTCATGAGGGTAATCTGCCGGGGTTGCCCCTTTTTGCTTTTTTTTTGGGGTTGTTTTCTTTTTTCCTCCCGGGTTGTAGATCCCTGGGTTAAGTTCCGTGGTGTATGGTATGAAGTGTGAGGGGGTAGCAGAGCGGTTGCCAAGGCATCGTGATGGTGTGCCGAAAGGAGATTGCGCCATGGCGTCATTGTGATATCCTTGCCTCCTTCTGGCATGGGTTGCGCATGTATCTTCAGGAGGCATGCCAGTAGAGAAATGAAGATGCCCAAGCCGATGTAGGGAGACGTCCTTTGGTTGATCCTTGGTTGTCGCTTGATCCGTCGAGTTTGGGATGGGGCTCGGGGTCCATCTTGGCTGGGGCCATGGTGTGATGGCGATGACCAGCTTGTTGTGAATGTGAATGTAGCTGCGCCAGGAGTATGTTGGGGTGCGCGGAGAAAAACATCCGGGATCGCGGACTCCAGCGCGTTGATGTATTTGTCATGATTCCATTGGTTTGCAGGATTGCCGAGAGAAGGCGCGGTAGCCTCATGAAAGTGCTTGCGCGGGCTGAGATGCTGTTGCTGCTCAGCATGCAGATGCCTTTGAGACCTTGGGGTTGACATCTTGCTTGTTGACACGTGGTGTAGTCGTAGGTGCTCTCGTGCGGCAGGGCTCTCGTGCGGCAGAGCTCTCGTGCGAAGCTGCTCATGAGCCTTTCGAGTCATCCTGCTTCGCTGCTCCGCATTCACACAGGCGTGAATGTGATGCTGACGAGACGTGATGTGCAGGTCGCCTACTAGACGTGGCGTGCCGCGCCACAGAAAACGGCAGCCAAGGGACCTGAATTGTCATTGCTTCGCTCTGTGGCGCTATCAGGGACACCGTCAAGATAGTGAAGTCGATGTTCCCGGCGAGGAATTTTGCATTTCATGGGAGGTTTATTTTCTGCTTCGTAAATATGTAGGTAAATGTACAATATGAGATGCTTGAAACGTGAAAATTAGAATCAGAGTATTTTGAGGCTCATATGCACACGTAATGTTCATACATTATGCATATTTCATGAAAATGCCACTTTGAAAAGGTTTTTAGACACACAATAGCATTGAAGTACCTCCTATGCCATTCTTGAAATGTAAGAAAAACTTCTAATAAATAATTGTTTTCGATGGTGCACTGTTAGTTGGAGGTTGTGGGCTTGGAACACCACAGAAACGACAAAGAAGTACATGTGTCTGGTCATGAAACATGTGTTTTATGAGATGGTGAATGTATGTTCCATGATAATGTAGGTATGTGTACAAAAACACATACATATATAACATGCAAAATTGTTGTTGAAGTAAGGTGTGGTAAAACAGTACAGTTGATGACTGCTTTTTACACGACTCGACACAGTGCAAAATGGCACAACATGACATGACATGACAAGACACGGCACAACATGAGACTACATGACACTACACGACACGACACGACACGACATAACACGAAGTTATACGAGATAAAACGACACAACATGACACGACCCAATACGACACGTCTTGAATCAACACAACACGGCGCGACACAAAATGACATGAAATGACACGACACGACTTAACATAACGTGACACGACACGATGGAACACAGCATGACACGACATGACACATCAGGACTTCTCACAATACGACATGACACGACATGACACAAAACGACATGACACGACATAGGAGCGTGTAGCCGCTTCACCCCCAACGTCATTCTTTGTGTCTACATCGTCACCGTCTTGTATGTAAGTGTTTGACTCTCCTCCTTCCCTACCTGAAGTGAGCATCTCGTTCACCCTCAATCCCGGTGGCTGCCTTTGACAGTTTCCCTCCAAGGACTAGTGGTGCTAGTTCGATACAGTCGACCCGCAACAATAAGAGTAATGAGGGCCAGATGGCCTACACTGAGATGGCCGGGATTTGCTCATACACGAGCTCTCGATTGCGTGCAATCCTACGACAAACCTTATTGTGGTCGGATGCATGCCAAAGGCATGTCTTATGGCCACTAGAAGTTCTCCTTCAACGTTTTCTGAACTGAGGATGTTGAAGGATTTGCTTTAGGCATTGGACGCGACAATCTGACACGATGTCTGTAAGGGTTATCTTTGCGCCATGCGAGAATACGGAGTCTATGCGCCTGTTCACCATTTTCTGTGACGGAAGGCCATACCAGCCACTTGGGTCTTTCGTATGAAGGTGGTTCACGTGTCATGAGTGCCAGGAAAAAAGGAGCATGGTCGAAATACATTTAAGCAATGGGGTTTCTTATAGGAGAATCTGAGCTACGAGGGGCTTCGCTTATGTTGTGACCTCTTCATGGTTAGATCATGCGACTTTACGTACATATTCGAATCATTTTACACTAATTAATTCAGTTTTCATTCCAATTTCATACCATTGTATTCTACTCCAAACTAGAAAGTCTGTTACATCCTTAATTGGACTTTGGTTGATCACTCAATGAGTTTCACGTTATTTTTTTTAAGATTGAAGTTATAATATCTTTGAATCTAATTCAACATTTTTAATGGTTATGCATATGCAAAGCTGGTAGAAGTACAATAAACTTGGAATATGTTCGGGTTTGGTTTGGTAAAGAAGGCCCGAGTTCGTCCAAGCCTCACGGTCTACTTGGAATGAAGAGTCCGGACGACTCTTTCTGGATTCGAATGCCGCCAATTGCCACTGGCAACATTCGATGAATGTCAGTCCCTTGGGTCACAACCTCCGTGCACAGGCATTTCTGGCGATTGGCCAAGGAGGGGAGGACGAATTCGAGGTTGTGTAGGGTACCGTTTTCCTTCCTGTCTGAGACGTCGGAATAGAGACTCGAGAGGACCGGTTGGGGCATCACGTTGTTTTAAAGCCGAATGGTAGCTGAAGAACTTTTGCCCTTTTTGAGAACCGATCGATACATCGTACTTCTTAATAATCAGTCTTCCATTCGTCCGATGAAATGGGACCCCTTTTTTCTGTACCCGCCGTCGGATGACAGACGGTCGATCGCCTTCGACCTAACTCTTTCCGCCATATTGGGGTACGAAAAATATTACCGCCTATATGTAGAGAAAAGCTGACGCCTGTGAGTTAACTGCCATCAGGCCCTAGTCTGGCGTGCGCATGATAACAATGCGCGCCACGGCTCTCGCCACATCATCTGGAGTCGCGCTGCCGTGCGGCTGGAACAGCGGCACGGATCCAAACACCATCATCGGAAGTGGACGAGGTGACTGCTGGGGTCGTCAAGCGTGAAGCCAGCCGTAGCTGCCGCAGCCCTGGCCCTAGCGAAAGCAAAAGCCTAGCGCAGCTGGGAACGTCGATGGAGTGCCTCGGCAGGAGCACCGGTTCAGTCGGCAGAGACCGGCACAGACAGCAATGATGGGTCGTCCTCACTGACGGCACGGCTCAAAGTGAACTGTGCCGTTTTGTGGGACCCTGGTCCAGGTCTTGGTCATGGTTGGTGTCAGCGGGGAGCCCATCGACTATCCACTCCCACTTCATGAACCGTCGAACGAGCCCGTGCCACACCGAGGGCACGCACAAACTCTCTGCAATGCGTGCCACGCCGAACGTTCGAGCATCAAGCTCCGCGTCAAGGCTGGGACTGAATATGGCAGTTGCTATCACCGTTCGCCTCAAAGAAGAACGAGCAGCCTGAGTGGAAAGACCACCACATCGGAAAGCCAAGCAGCAGCACCATCAGCAGCACCAGCACCAGCACCAACAGCAGCAGCAGCAGCAGCAGCAGCAGCAGCAGCAGCAGCAGCAGCAGCAGCAGCAGCAGCAGCAGCAGCAGCAGCAGCAGCAGCAGCAGCACCACCACCACCACCACCACCACCACCACCACCAGCACCAGCACCAACAGCAGCAGCAGCAGCAGCAGCAGCAGCAGCAGCAGCAGCAGCAGCAGCAGCAGCAGCAGCAGCAGCAGCAGCAGCAGCAGCAGCAGCAGCAGCAGCAGCAGCAGCAGCAGCAGCAGCAGCAGCAGCAGCAGCAGCAGCAGCAGCAGCAGCAGCAGCAGCAGCAGCAGCAGCAGCAGCAGCAGCAGCAGCAGCAGCAGCAGCAGCAGCAGCAGCAGCAGCAGCAGCAGCAGCAGCAGCAGCAGCAGCAGCAGCAGCAGCAGCAGCAGCAGCAGCAGCAGCAGCAGCAGCAGCAGCAGCAGCAGCAGCAGCAGTACCACCACCACCACCACCACCACCACCACCACCACCACCACCACCAGCTGCAGGAGCCGCACCCACAGCAGAGTCGCACGTCGCAGTGAGATGATTTCCACGGCGACGGTGGCAATGTTCATGGTGCTGACTCAACTGCGAAGCAGTTGCCAGTCGTGTCTCCTGAGCAGCAAGCCCGCAGCAGTTGCAGCCGCGGCAGCAGCAGCAGGCGTGAATGCAATGCAACTGCATTGACATTAGCATGTGCTACTGCCGCTGCCAGCGGCCGCAGCGCAAGATCAGGCAGAAGCAACAGGCAGGGCAGTGGGGGCATATCTGTGGCATTGGCTTCTCCAATGCCACAGACTGAAGCCTCACGCTGTTTGGGGAGAGACGATTTTGTGAGTCGACGAGTGGAGGAGCTATGGGGTGGTGTGCAGGAGTGAAGGAGCTATGGGGTGGTGTGCAGGAGTGGAGGAGCTATGGGGTGGTGTGCAGGAGTGGAGGAGCTATGGGGTGGTGTGCACGAGCGGAGGAGCTATGGGGTGGTGTGCACGAGCGGAGGAGCTATGGGGTGGTGTGCACGAGCGGAGGAGCTATGGGGTGGTGTGCACGAGCG
>SZWC01023602.1:28864-39751 GCA_023375785.1 Penium margaritaceum | reverse complement strand
GAATAAACTCATTGATACACAGATCCACAAGTGCATGAATTGATCCACAAGTGAATGAGGTACAGTCGTAGAACATGAGCAGAGTCGGCCGGTTGGTCTTTTGGAGGTTGAGGCATTCTTGAGAGCAACAGTTCTGAGAGGTGTCATTGGGACACGTGCTGCAGCAGACACAGCAGGCTTCACCGTGTCATCTGCGCTACCTGAGGACCAGCTTCAGTGTGAGGAGTCACCCATGTTCCCAGAGTCTCCGGGTACCCGTACACACAACGGAGCAGCGACGTACATGACAGAGTCAGATGGTGGTCCTCACTCTATCATTGAGCAGGTGACAGCAACCAGCCTTCCCAGCGAGACAGTGCGTGAGCGCTAGCTAAGTTTGTTTGTTGCCTTGACGGGCATTGTTGAGCCAGAGTCCAGCACACCTGTGTCCACTACGGCGGCAGTCGAGGACACTGGAGCAGATCCGTACACGCGAATGGAGTCACCTCATCAGCAGGAGCAGAGTTCTCCCCCCTCGTTTTCACCTGTTGGTGACCCTGTTGATCACATCGATGCTGAGAGTGGCAGTACCTGCACGGACGACATTTCCACATGCTCAAGGGACTCTGACGACTCCTCCTCCTCCTTCTCTCTTGGCATGCGACCGCTTACTCCTCGCATGACAGACACGAGTCGTGATGTGGATACGACACTTGCAGCTGAATCCGATGTTCTAGCGTCTCAGTACATTGCGAGCTTGGTTGACCCCCAGGAGGACGTAGGAGCACCAGTTCCATCGTCTTCAACAGCAAAGATGCAGATGGTGTTGTACTCACGAGTTGTGTAGTCTCCATGTGCAACATCCAGTGAGGTAGAGTTTATCGTACACCAGGTCGACATGGGCCACGTCGACATGTCCGAGGCAGATTATGTTGATCTTGTTGAGCGTGTAGTCATGCTACAATAGGAGATGATGGCAGTGCGTGAGCGATTCTCAAAGGAGGGGAGCATCATTGCTATCGGCAGGAGCCTTCCACCAGTAGCATCTGTCACACCTATACTCGGGGAGGATCATACACGAGCTCCGAGTATGACGTCCGTTGGAGACACTGTCATAGGAGAGGTGAGCGTGCCTTTGGCTTCCGCCATCCTCACTCTTGTCGACCCCATCATCGCTCCTTCTTCTTCTACTACTGCCATCACGCACCTTCATCCACCCGACTCACCTGCCCAATCATCATCTTCATCCACGAGTGGTGATCCGGTTCGTCGCTCCAGCCCTCCTCCTCTGACAGTACACCATTGTGCCTCAGAGTGTGCTATCCGGTATCGGAGGCCAGCTCCGCCACTTCATCCACGCACGCGTGCTGCTCGCCCATTCCCTTTCCTCCGGTGTACACATATTCATCGCGGTAGAGTGGAGACAGGAGAGACTGTGAGTTCGGACCCTTGGCAGTCACGCGAAAACTGGTACACCCCAGGTGATGCAGCTGTGACGTGAGGAGTCATAGCCGGAGACACCACTCCGTTTTTGAGGGAGGGAGCCGACTCGCACGTGACAGGGGGAGCTCTCTCTGCATANTCATCTTCATCCACGAGTGGTGATCCGGTTCGTCGCTCCAGCCCTCCTCCTCTGACAGTACACCATTGTGCCTCAGAGTGTGCTATCCGGTATCGGAGGCCAGCTCCGCCACTTCATCCACGCACGCGTGCTGCTCGCCCATTCCCTTTCCTCCGGTGTACACATATTCATCGCGGTAGAGTGGAGACAGGAGAGACTGTGAGTTCGGACCCTTGGCAGTCACGCGAAAACTGGTACACCCCAGGTGATGCAGCTGTGACGTGAGGAGTCATAGCCGGAGACACCACTCCGTTTTTGAGGGAGGGAGCCGACTCGCACGTGACAGGGGGAGCTATCCCTGCATAATGGAGACACCACATGACTCATCACCCAGGATCTATTCAGCTACGACATCAGCATCTCCATCGAGGACATCGCTACCAGGTTCATCTTCCCAGGGGGAGTGTTGTGTGGACCTCGACGCGACGCGACGTCATGGGAGATGCATGGCGAGGTCCATGCTTTGCTATGAGCATCTACAGGATCCGGCGTGTGGCTCATGCTACATGCCTGCAGAGCTGCATGTGGACGATAGCACACTGTTGGTCGAGACTCGGACACTTGGTGGGTTGTACCAGTGTTATGAGGAGACCATGTGATCGTGTGTCGTGGTGTGTGTCTAAACTACGTGTGCCATGTGTATGCGAGCTAGGTCGCTCTTCGTGGTCGAGACCCGGACACGTGGTGAGTTGCACACGTGTTACGAGGAGATCCTCCCATGATCCGGTGTTGGTGTTGTGTTGGATTGCTCGTAGCGGTCTAGACCCGGGAACTGGTATCGCCAGTTTCACGAGGAGACCCGCTTGTCGCCTGACATGTGTGTGATGTGCATTACACTGGTTTGTGCACGTGTGCATCACTCCTCTCATGGTCGAAACCCAGACACTTGGTAGCATGTGCCAGTGTCTAGGGAGACCTTAGGTTGGTAGTGTTGGTTTTTTTGCATCTCTCATTGTGCTCTGTTGTTCCCTCCCGGCTTGTGTACATCGGCATGCACATGACTGACGGCGAGACTCGACGCTGATGGAGTGTCGTCCGGTGGGGCCGACGCACGCTGAGGTCTTCTCGCAGTTCACTGGAGCCTCCTCTCTCCGGCGACGCGCTCAGCTCCATCGGAAGGCCTCCTCGGTGGTCGTGCTGCCGGCGGTCATTGACACCGCAGTTGCTGCTTGCATGCGTCCAGCGCGTCCCATCGCGTCTGCATCGTCATGCACTGCCTAGGGTCCCAGTTGCACGTTGCATGGCCCTGTTTGGCAGCATAAACCATTGTGGACACTATCTGGGTGTAGGCTGCCATAACTTCTCGCTACTATTTTTCGAGCAGATTCTGACCGCACGGCTGCGTTTGCAGCATTGGCATTATGGTATGGTCCAGTTTTCAGGCAAAACGGACGACGCCCGGGTTTTGGGCTGTCGGCTGCCTGGCAGGCCTCACCGAGAAAACCTGCCAGCCTGAACTGAGCTATTTTCTGATTGGCTGATGAACTGAGTAACAAGCTCTACAGAGCTGGGGGGGGCCTAGAACTTGGAGGGGTCTCCCATTGTTTTTCATTCTTCATTCCTAATCAGTCACTTACAGTTTTCAGCTGCTTTCTGACGCTAACACTGGCGTGCGCATTTCTGAGTAACAAACCCAGAGCTTCCAGACTTAGACTCTAGAGCAGCAGACTGAGGGGGCAGCTGACTTAAGCAACGAGCGTGGAAGTCCGCACGTTGCATCAACAATGCTGCTGCCCCAACCTGCTGCCTAGGCATTTCCATTTTTGGTATCAGAGCCAGAGCGTAGCAGCAACAGCAGAAGACTGACGAACAAGTGCTAGGCAACGCCGGCGGACCCCCATACGCGCCAGTACAGGGGAAATGCTGCCGGATTTTTTCTGGCAGCATTGACCCTCCTTGTGGCGGCGTCAGATTTTTTCCATGGCCACTGGGCCAGGGGAAATGCTGCCGAAATTTTTTCGGCAGCACTGACCCCCACGCGTGACGCGAGGAGGTGAGCGGCAGGCGGCGTCCGACACCCGTGGGCGACGGCGCACGCGGCAACGTCACCCAGGTGCAGTAACTGGCACCAACTTGTAGCAGCAGCAGCAGCAGCCGCAGGCAAGGGCAGCGAGCAGTGGCAGCAGCAACCAACAGCAGCTGCGTGTAGTAGCAGCAGCAGGCTGATGCAGCAGCTCGCAACAGCCAGCAGTAGCAGCAGCTCGCAGCAACAGCTCGCAGCAGCAGCAGCAGCAGCGCGCAGCAGCAGCCCGCAGCAGCAGTCCACAGCAGCAGCTGGCAGCAGCCGCAGCATGCAGCAGCTGCAGCAGCGGGCAGCAGCAGCCGCAGCCAGCAGCCGCAGCCAACAGCTGCAGCAGCAGCGTGTTGCAGCAGCTGCGGGCTGCAGTAGCCGCAGCCAGCACCTGCAGCCCGCAGCCGTAGCAGCGAGCTGCAGCAGCGAGCTACTGTTAGTAGCAGCCAGTCGCGGCTGCTGATGCTCGCAGCTCGCCGTGAGCGAGCAGCGAGTAGCAGCTCGCTACTGCCTGCGAGCAGCAGCCCGCTGCTCGCAGCAGACAGCGGGCTGCTGCCCGTTGTGACAGAGAAAAAAAAAGAAAGAGAAAAAAAAAGGAACAACCCCATCCCGCAGCCCGCAGCAGCAGCCTACTGCTGCAGCCCGCTGCAGCAGCAAGCAGCAGCTACAGCCCGCAGCAGCTGCAGCACCAGCAAGCCGCAGCAGCCTTAGCAGCCGCAGCAGCTTGCAGCAGTCGCCGCGACAGCTGCAACTACAGCCACAGCAACTACAGCCGTAGCAGCAGCCGCAGCCGCAGCAGCCGCAGCCGCAGCAGCTGCAGCAGCAGCTATAGCCACAGCAGCAGCAACCGCAGTAGCAACAGCTGCAACAGCCGCAGCAGCAGCTCCAGCAGCACCTGCATCAGCAACAGCAGCAACCGCAGCCGCAGCGGCAGCAGCACCAACAGCCGCAGCAGCAGTAGCAGCAGCAGCAGCAGCGACAACAACAGCAGCTGCAGCGTTTGTAGCAGCACCATCAGCAGCAACAGCGGCGGCCCCAACCCCACTGCTGACGTCAGCATCCCGCTGCTGACATCACTGCTAACGTCATTGCTGACATCATCAACAAAGGAAAAAAAAAGGAAAAGGGGGGGGGGGAGAAAGGGAAGGGGGAAAACCCAAGAAGTGGGTAGAACTCCTACCACCCCTGCTGTTATCAGCAAAGACAACACAAAACAAAAAAAAACAAGACAAGGGACACCACACCATGGAAGGTAGCCCAAGTGGGGAGGGGTCCTCCTGTGTTGGGGGGACCCCTACCCCTCCTTTCTTGCAGCGCCTGCAGCAACAGCAGCAGCAGCAGCAGCAGCAACAGCAGCAGCAGCAGCTACAGCAGCAGCAACAGCAGCAGCAGCAGCAGCCGCCGCCGCCGCCGCTGCAGCAGCAACAGCAGCAGCAACAGGAGCAGTAGCAGCAGCAGCCACAGCAACTGCAGCCCACTGGTGTCATCGGCGGCAATCCTGCCCCCTCGCTGCTCTTGAGCAACAGCTCGCCGCCTTGACGCAGCAGCTTGCAGTGCTATAGCCCGTAGCCGCCCGAACTGCCACCAGTGGTCTACCGTCGTTCGTCCCTCCACGGCACGCCAGCCCAGCTGTGTCTGCTGCCACGTACTACCTGGCACAACAGCAGACTCAGCGCCAGCGGCAGACAGTCACTTCCGTCTTTGGCCCCACTCCGGGTGCCGGCCGTAGGCAGAAGGACTATGAGACGCCGCCCCCGCCGCTTCAGGCCGGCGAGCAGTTCCAGAGCTGGGAGCTCAGCTTCCGGATCTGGGCGTAGGGTGAGGGCCTGTGGGCATACTACACCCTCCCTTACGACCCCACCCAGGCCGACCAGTTGTATGACGCTGGTCACGCCGTCCGTGCCCTTGTCCCAGTCGCCCCTCCAGCTTCCTGCCTGGCCTTAGAGCCTTTCCTCGGCGACGTCACGGCTGGCAACATCCCAGACCCTACAGCCGCCTGGCACGTCCTCACCAGGCCCCATCGCCTGTCTAGCGACGCTGAGATCAGCCGTCTGCTCCGGGAGTTCAACTCCCTGCACATGGGGGAGACCGAGACGGTCACTGCCTACTGGCAGCGGGCGGAGGACATCCTCCTTCTCGGCCGTCTCGGCACATCTGCTCCGCCCCCTCTGTCCGCGCTCCTCACCATCAAGCGCGGCGCCACCAGCGACTACGCCGACGTCTTCGTCCACTACCCCGAGGACGTCCTCTCCACCATGGCAACCCAGGGCACCCTCATGCCCTGGGTATACGAGCTCTTCCTCCGCATTGAGGAAGCTCGCCAGGAGTCCCAGCTCCATCGTGCAGAGGCGCTTGCATCCCCTGCCGTCGCCTCCCCTGCTGTCGCCTCCCCTGCCGTTGCCTCTGTGGCCGTCGCCTCCCCCGTCGCAGCAGCCTTATCGTCGTCGGGGAAGAAGAAGAAGAACCGGAACAAGAAAGGCAAGGGTCAGCCGCAACAGCAGCAGCAGCAGTCGTCGACCGGGTCCAGCGGTGGTGGCTCGGTCTGCCACAACTGTGGTCAGCCCGGGCATGGGTGGTACACGTGCCCTCTCCCGACAGACGAGGCGCGCGTCATCGCTACTATGTGGTGCCAGCGGGAGCGCCGCCTCGCCCCTGCCGCCGTCGCCGCTGCTGGCCTGACCACTTTGACCTCGTCCAGCGGCTCTGCCACTCCGACAGCTCCGCCTGTCCCGTAGACCCCTGCGCCACAGCAATACTACCCGCAGCTGTCGGCGCCCCCGCTCCCTTCACCGGCGCAACCCTCCTACTACCCGGGCTCCGGCGCCGTAACTCCGCACTCCGTCTCCACTCCCGGGCCCTCCTCCCGTGAGCGCCTGCTGGAGCAGTTCATCGCTCTCCAGCTCGGCCTGCCTCGCCCTCCTCCCCAGGGAAGTGCGAGTTGCATCACCTCCTGCTCTCCTGCCCAGCCCTGCATGACTGAGACTGAGCTGCGGTATTGTCCCGTTTCCTCGTCTGTCTCGTCGTCGCCCGTGGTCTCCTCCGCCCCTCTCCTTGATGATGTTGCTTGGCTTGACGATTGGCAGTCCTGTTTCGCGCCTCCGTCCACCGCGTCTGCGTCCCTCGCCTGCTGCCATGTGACCGTTAGCAATCTAGCGACCCCGGTCGAGGACCCTGTTGATACCTGGATCATCGACTCCGGGGCCGCGCATCACATGACGGCCTCTCGTGAGGCCTTCTGTATGCTCGGTCCCGTCGGCGATGTCTTCGGTGTCCGGACGGGCTCCGAACAGGTGTTACCTATCCGTGGTGTTGGCGTCATTCGTTTTCGTGGTCCTGCCGGTGACGTCTTTCTGACCGATGTCCTCTTCGTCCCTGGTCTCTAGCTCAGCCTTCTGTCCGTGACTGCCCTTGACCGCATGAGCATGGATGTTGTGCACTCGCGTGGTGTTGGCACGGTGTCGTTGCGTCTGTCTGGTCTTGTCGTCCTGCACGTCGCCGCCCGTGGCAACCTGTGGCATGTTCCTCGTCTCTCCTCTTCTTCTCCCGTCTCCTCCTCGTCGGCCGCCACAGGCCATGTGCTCGTCACCAGCACGCTTTCTCCTCAGCACACCCGCCTCTTGCACCGCCGCCTCTGCCACGTCCACTCTGCCGCTGTGGACAGCATGTTTCGCACCCAGCCTGCCTCGGGCCTTGACCCGGAGACTTTCCCTCTCCCGTGCCCCACAGAGTGCATTGACTGCGCTCAGGGGAAGATGCACCGGTCCACGTACCCCTTGTCTGCCTCCCGTGCATCCGCCCCTCTCGATCTTGTCCACTCGGATGTCATGGGCCCTCTCCCCACCGAGTCGGTCGGCGAGCATGGCCGCTATGTCCTCACCCTCACGGATGACTACTCTTGCTATCGCTGGGTCTTCTGTCTTAGGAAAAAGAGCGATGTCGCCCGGGCCATCCAGGACTGGCTAGTCCTCGCAGAGCGCGCGTATGGCCGCTCCCTTCGCCGCTTTCGCTTCGATCGCGGTGGCGAGTACATGGGTGAGGCCACGACTTTCCTCGCCTCCCGTGGGATCCACCACGAGACTTCGGCGCCCTACACACCCGCCCAGAACGGTGTCTCCAAGCGGTGGAACCGGACCATGGCCGACGCCGTCCGCACCATGCGTGTCGAGTCCGGTCTCTCCGAGGACTTCTACTTTGAAGCCATGGCCTACATGACCTGGGTCTGGAACCGGATTCCCCACGGTCCCCTTCCTCGTCAGTCCACGTTGTACCAGCATTGGTGCGGTCAGCGCGCTGACCTCCGCCCCGCTCGCATCTGGGGTTGTGTCGCCATTGTCTGGATGCCCGCCCCACAGCAGGGCGGCAAGCTTGCCCCCCGCGGCCGTCCCTACACCTTCCTCGGTGTCTCTCGTCAGTCCAAGGCCTAGCGCTTCTGGGTTCCCTCCCGGCACTGCATCGTCGAGTCCCGGGATGCCCTCTTCTTCGAGGACCTATTTCCTCGCGATCTCATTCGCTCCGGTTTGTCTGTGTGTATCCCATCGCGTGGGGGAGTGGTGAGTCCGTTCTCCGTCCTACCGCGTCCGGGTGACACATTCTTCGGTCCCTCTGAGCCGGCTGCCCCAGTCGCGTCCGCTGGTCCCTCCGTTCCGGCTGCCCCAGTCGCGTCCGCCGGTCCCTCCGGGCCAGCTGCCCCAGTCGCGTCCGCTGCTCCCCCCGGGCCAGCTGCCCCAGTCGCGTCCGCTGGTCCCTCCGGGCCAGCGTCCCCAGTCGCGTCCGCTGGTCCCTCCGGGCCAGCTGCCCCAGTCGCGTCCGCTGGTCCCTCCGGGCCAGCGTCCCCAGTCGCGTCCGCTGGTCCCTCCGGGCCAGCTGCCCCAGTCGCGTCCGCTGGTCCCTCCGGGCCAGCGTCCCCAGTCGCGTCCGCTGGTCCCTCCGGGCCAGCGTCCCTAGTCGCGTCCGCTGGTCCCTCCGGGCCAGCGTCCCCAGTCGCGTCCGCTAGTCCCTCCGGGCCAGCTGCCCCAGTCGCATCCGCTGGTCCCTCCGGGCCAGCTTCCCCAGTCGCGTCCGCTGGTCCCTCCGGGCCAGCTTCCCCAGTCGCGTCCGCTGGTCCCTCCGGGCCAGCTGCCCCAGTCGCGTCTGCTGGTCCCTCTAGGCCAGCAGCCCCCGTCGTGTCCGCTAATCTCTCTGGACCGACAGCCCCAGTCGCCTCCATTGGCCCATCAGACTCAGCGCCGTCGCACGCCTTGCCACGCTACACACGTGGCACCCGCGACAACCTCCGAACCAGGCCGTCGGTGAGCATGCAGACCGTCCCACCGCGCTCGGTAGCGTCTCGACCCCCTGTGGCTCCCCGTGCCTCCTCCACTCCCACGGTCGTGAGTGGGGACCCTGGCACCAAGGCCCTGGGCCTGACCACATCGGCCATCATCGTTGATCTGCACCCGGGCTCCGCATTGGGCTACGCCATGCTCCATCACGAGCATCGGCACGCTGTCGTGGCTGCCCTGGCGTGCATCCCACCTGGGGCGCGAGAGGCACACGCTCTCTCAGTCCGCTCCACAGCACGCCCGGAGGACCCAGCCACCTTGCGTGAGGCACGGGCCTCTCCTGAGGCCGCACACTCGGACGCTGCCTACGCCGATGAGCTAGCTGCTATCCGACCGCACCACGTGTACGACCTCGTCGACCTTCCTCCAGGTCTGAAGGCCATTGGCACCAAGTGGGTCTTTCGGCGCAAGTAGAAACCCGACGGGTCCTTGGACAAGTACAAGGCCCGCCTCACTACAAAGGGGTTTGCGCAGGTCCCTGGGGTCGACTATGACCAGATCTTCGCCCCAGTTGGCCGGTTCTCCACCAGCCGGGCTCTCTTCAGCCTGGTCGCCCAGCATGGGTGGGAGTTGCATCAGATGGATGTGAGCAACGCCTTTCTCCATAGTTCACTGGAGGGTGAGGAGCTTTACATGGTGTAGCCACCAAGCTTCGACGATGGCACCGGGAGAGTGTGGCGACTGCGGAAGGCCCTCTATGGCCTGAAGCAGTCGCCTCGGTGCTGGAACCAGGAGATCAGCAGCACGCTCCTTCGTGGTGGGCTCCAGCGCAGTACCGCAGACCCTACATTGTTTGTGAGTCCGCGAGGCCAGACCTTCGCTGCTGTTCTGGTGTACATCGACGACCTCCTCGTTGCGTCGCCAGACACGGCCGCCATCCAGCGCGTCAAGGACTTGCTACACGCCACCTACCAGATGAAGGATCTCGGGTCTGCCCGAGTCTTCCTGGGCATGGAGCTCGACCATGATCGCTCCCAGGGCATCCTCCCTGTCCATCAGGCTGCTTATGTGCAGACTCTGTCCACTCGCTTCGCCGAGGACTTGCCACTCGTGCCGAGCGCATCCTCACCCATGTCGCCCGATGGCCAGGTGAAGCTGAAGAGTCCTGACCCAGCTGTTGTGGGGGAGCCAGTTGACGTGACCACGTACCTGCGAGTCATCGGGTCACTGATGTTCCTGGCGACGACGACACGTCCAGACATCGATTTCGCCGTCAACCTCCTGGCCCAGTTTTCTTAGGACCCGCGTCGCCTCCACCATGAGGCCGCGATCCGAGTACTGCGCTATGTCGTCTGGACTCCTCGGCGAGGTCTCATGTTTCGCCGTCAACCGTTTGTTGTCGCAGTGGGCTACACTGACAGCGACTGGGCCGGCAGTCCGGACGGTAAGAGTCGCACAGGCTGGATCTTTCTGATTGGCGGCACGGCTGTGTCCTGGCGCAGTGGCAAGCAGGGGTGCATTGCACGCAGCATTGCTAAGGCTGAGTACGTGGCTCTTAGATCAGGCGCGTGTGAAAGTGTGTGGTTGCGTCGTCTGTTGTCCGAGTTGCGTCAGTCCGTCCCATCCATCACGTTGTATTGTGATAATGAGAGTGCCATGGCCATCGCCGACAATGACGGCATGCATCACACACGCACAAAGCACATCAACGTTGAGTATCATTATGTGCATTCATTGTTGCATGACGACAGCATCAGCATCGTGTGGGTTGAGACAGCACGGCAGTTGGCTGACTTCCTGACCAAGGCACTGAAGCACGACTCGTTCAAAAAGGCTGTGAGTTCGGTCGGCGTACGTCCTTGAGAGGCTCTCTCTTTATCTCTGCCTGCGTCTCTGCATGTCCTGGGGGAGTCTGGATGTTGACCGTGTCCCTGTCTGCCCATGTGCACTACGCCTGTGAGTCATGGGGGAGTGTTGGTTTTTTCGCATCTCTCATTGTGCTCTGTTGTGTCCTC
>SZWC01023601.1:11264-15474 GCA_023375785.1 Penium margaritaceum | reverse complement strand
AAGTATTCTTAGGAGTCCAGAAGGAGATTTAAGTGGAACCCGGGCGCTGAAACTGGTATTTCTCAACACCCCTCCTCAGTTGAAGATGGCCGGGCAGGTTAGCGGTGAAGGAAATCCGTGATGGAAATTTTGTGTGGTGACGATGGTGATGTTGTGATGTTTGGTGGAAGGGGAAGGCGAGTTGGAGGAGGATAGGAGTTTTTGGTTGATCTAGAAGATGACGCAGTCCTAAACAGCTTTATCGGAAATCATGGAGGGCTTTTCCAATCAATAAAGCCTCCGACAGATATTGTGTTGGGTCTATGAGGGTCCTTCTCAAGATGAACTGTGTTGCTTGAGGATTTTGGAGATTTTGGAATGTTTTCTGCGTAGAGAAACTTGATGGGGACGGAAAAATTGTTCAGCGTAGCTGCTGCTATTGGTAAAGAGGTGGGTGAGGTTGTTTGGAGGAATTCCCTTTTGCAGCAAATTTCCCTCCCCCTGCTCGACTGGATTTTGCGGAGTGAGAGGGGGGGTTGCCAAAATTATTGCCCTCCCCCCCTCTCGCTCTGTAGTATCCACGGATACTGCGAGCTTTGTAGTTTCCGTGGAAACTACAAATTTCACAGTATCTGCGTAAGCTGAGGGGAAAGATGCTGCGGCTGCACAAGCGGCCAGTCCTTGCTTGAGGGGCCGGTCCCCGCTTGAGCAGCGGGTCCCCAGCCAGCGGGCGATCAACATTGTCGATCGGTGGCTCAGCAAGGACCAGCTGGTGGGTTGCGGCCATTGGATCACCTGCAAACTCTCCGAGCTGAATTGTGCGTGGAGCCCCGCCGGCAGTTGAGACATCAACCGCATCAGCTTTGAGTTTGAATAAGATTCCAGTCACGTTGACGGGAGAAGTTGATAGAAGCGCCCTTGTTAGTGCAGGTGAGGCTGAACAGTCGCCAGGTGGTTGTAAAACTGCCTGAAGCACGTTTTTGTCAGGAAGAGGTTGGGAGTTTCCAGTAACCTCCAAGAAATAATTTGTGGCGACTTGCAGTTTGACAGTAGACGTTTGTGGAGCCTCACTTGGGGCTGTGGACTCCACAATAAATGCCAGAGGATTTTTCACTGGTGTAGAATTCCTCCAAACATCCCTTTTGAGACTAGACATCAATTTGTTTTGGACCAAGATCCTTTTGATAGGGACTCGTGATGGGGTATCTGATGTTTTCTGGGGATTCTTCAAACACAGCTTCTGCAGAGGGGCGTCACGTCTGCCCAAGGTTGGAGATCCCATGTATGCGAGAGACAATGCAAATTCTCTTACAACCAGAGTATGAGTTTAGAATTCCCACCGTGGCATACCCAGAGCTTCGTACCCACATGAAAAATGTGGTGGAGGTGAGTAGTCCATCCCCATGAACTCCACTTTGTTTACTACAGAGAGCATTTTTGTTTTTGTTCACGCTATTGGTGAGGAAGTCTTCAACTTGCTTCTCTCTGCGAATAAAAAGAAGGGTCACTGTACCATCAAGGACCTTGGATCGGATCCAATGGTCCTTGATACTGATGTGCTTGGTGATGTCGTTAAATTGTGTTCATTTTGCAAGGTTGATTGCTAAATGGTCGTCCACAAACAAAGGCGTAGGTTCTTTTGAGAAACCCGATCTCTTTGAGAAGGTTTCGTGGGTAGGTAAGCTGTTGTTTCACTTCAAAGCTGCCACATGTTCGGCTTTGGTAGGGCTGAGTGTGACTTGGGTTTGGTTTTTACCGGACCAAGAGATAGCTGTACCTCAACGTAAGCAAATGGAGTCGGTGATGCTGCAACGATCATCAGGTTGGAAAGTCAGCATCAATGTAGCATTGTAGTTGGAGAGATGTGTCAATGCTGCAAACAAGTTTTAACGTTGATGTTGTTTTGAAGCATTGCAAGGCACGGGTCAACTCCTTGCACGTTTGTAAAGGACAAGTCTTGCTATAAGAGGCAAGACGTCCTACTACAAATTGTAGGTCGGGTCGGGTACAGCTTGTTGCGTGCACAAGAGATCCGACGCGTGAATGGTAGGATGTCTCATCATGAGAACCTCCGTCGCTTTGTTGTGTTGGAAATGGGTTTAGTGACTGTGGCGTGTCGTAACATCACTCAACAGTGTTGAAACATTTGATGATCTTTTCAGAATGTTTTTGCTGTCCGAGGCTGATGGTGCGTCCGTTGTGATCATGATTGATGTTCATGCCAAGATAGAAACTCACGTGAAGCATCACTTTGTTGTGGACTGTAGCTGTCATTGCTATTGCTGTTGCCATTTTAAGATCTTTGTCGTTTCGGATGATGAGAATATCATTGACATAGATGAAGGCATAGCAGTCGGGTGAGGATTTTCTTGCATTTTCATTTAGAATGAGACATTCATCATAGGATGAGGCAGTGAATCTGCGGCTGTGGAGGATGTTGCGTGGCTTTCTGTACCAGAGAAGGGGGTTTTGCTTTAACCCAAAGATGTTTTTGATGCGATTTCAAACTTGCGTAGTGCCATCGTGATATCCTTCAGGTTGCTTCATGTAGAGTTTTATGTCCATCTTACCGTCGAGAAATGCATTGTTGACGTCAAGTTGAAGTATCTCCCAGTCATTGTCTGCTACCAAGGAGAGCATCATTTGAGCTGTTGTGTAACGGCTCACTGGAGTGTAGGTGTCAAAGAAGTCCTTTATGGGAATCAGGGTGAAGCCTTGGGCAACAAGGCGAGCCTTAACCTTGATGAAGCTGCAGTATGCTTTTGTCTTTATACAAAAGACCCATTTTACTCCAACTGTTCGTTTTCATGGGGGAATTTTTACAAGTTCCCAAGTACCTTGGCTGATGAGGATGTTGTATTCCGAGCTGCTAAAGGATGGGCTGCTGCGGGATGAGCTACTACAAGATGAGCCACTAGACCTGAATTGGGGTTTGGTGGAGCTACTTCTTGTGTGTATTGTTGCATCAGATTATCAATGCAAGTTTGAGCTTCTTGCTGTAGCTGGGATACCATCTGCTGTGCCCATTTCCTGGTTGCAGTTTGGTTCTCTTTGGCTTGTTGATGTCGCGGAGTTTTTTGGTCCCTGCGCATATCTACTTCTTGCATTTGACAGTATAATTCTTCATGAAAATGGGTAGTGTGAGCCTCAGAATCCAAGTGGAGTAGTTCCATTTGCTCAGCATACTGAGTGGCCCGTGAAGATATTTCTGCCTGCTGCTTCTCTTGACCATTTTGCATTCCTTACATGAATACCTGCTGCTGTAGATGTTGGAAGTCTTCCACTTCATCCATGGTGCTTGCGCTTCTAGATTTTTTTGTTATTGTTGGTCACTGGCTGTCACCTTGCTCTATACCATGTGAAAAAAACTGAAACCTTCGTGAGTGAAAGCACACTTCAACACAAGATTTAAGACGCACATGAATTAAAACATGAAACATATGGAGTACACATACATCACACATGGATGTGTAAACAGATCATTATGCACACAGCTTGCTCTCACTCTAAGTCTGGAAACCAGACACGTAGTAGTTTTAGGTGTTGTAGCTGTACAATTTGAGCAGCGCACTAAGGGCTGGTGACAGGACTTGGATGTAGCAAAACCATGGGACGATTTTCATGCATGGCTTGTTTTTGAGGAACCTCAATGATGATGTATCTTGCACACTGTGCAAGGTCCAAGTGCTGGAGGCACTTGGAGGGCTGGATAGGTGGTCTCTGAGTGAACTCTGGATTGCTTGATGGTAGAATGCTTGAGTTGAGAAAATGAAGGCATACTTGACTGTGTGAACTGGTCACCCTTAAGCAGGCCTGGAAGATCTTGTGACATGATCCTTGTCAAGGGAGTTGTAGGAAGTTACATAACTGCTTGGGTGGTTGCATAACCACCCAGGCCAGCTGAAGGTTCACTTGGTAGTTGTAAGGTCACCTGCAAGCTGAAGGGTAGCTAGCAACTGAAGGGTAACCTGGAAACTGAAGGGTCTCAAGAGGATGAAGATGCACTGGTAACTGAAGGGTCACTTCCAAACTGAGTGATGGCCACTGACAAGATATGAGCCCAGTGACTGAAATAGGTTTTTCTCAATAACTTGATCCCTAAACATCTGTTACATGGCCGTATGGAAAACAAAATCCGTTTGGGATCCTTGACCTTTTTTGGCCACAAGAAGAAAGTGTGGTGTAATCTAAACTACAGTAGATCTATGTAGACATGCATGTAAACAATTGC
>SZWC01023601.1:3764-6264 GCA_023375785.1 Penium margaritaceum | reverse complement strand
CTTCAAAACTAGCCGCTATTGATGGCATCTTGTCGTGCCTTCGCGGCTGAAGAGGTATTTGGCTACAATAAGGTCCATCTAAACAAAGGTCTTTGTTGTGCGAAACAAGTATTGATGTTAGAAGATATGCAACTGAAAACCACAATCATGTCTTGTACATTGTGTAAGATACACCCAAAGATCATGTTCTAAATTGACTTACTTCATTGTAAAACAGAAACATGTACAAATTCATTTGAAAAAACAAGGCCTTTACCAAAACAACTCAAGTATCAAGAAATGTAAAATTTCACATTTCCAACTTATGGTAGCTAGCTTTCATTCTTGAAGAAAGAAGGGCATCAAATCGTTTTCAAGCAAAAGAGATGGAAATAAATCATTTAACTCTTTTTCTGATGTATTCGTTCATGTTATCTACCATTCACAAATAAGTAAACATAAAAAAGCAAAACATACAGTTCCAAAAACACGCATGTTTACTTGTCTCTCATTCACATAGATCTATGCCTATATTGTATAATAATGAAGAAAACAAAATGAAAAAAACATCATTCTACGAGTATTCTTTGTTTCATCATGTTTTTTTTAACACTTACCTATACATCCATTGAAAGATATGGATGTGTTGTTTTCATTTCTCAAAAGTCCCGTACATACATTTGAACATCAGTTCATGCACAACAAAATTTTTATGTACACGTGTTTCAAATAACATGTTTAAAACCAAATTTGAAAAATAAACTTTATTCTTCTTTCTAATCATGCTCTTTTCTAGACATATTTCTATTCATATGCATGAATACATGTCTACGATTCCATGCATGGAAATGCTTACACGTACATCCATGTCTATATCTACATCTATTCTAAACATGATGATTGTGTATTGAGATAACTGTCAATATCTATATGAAAAAAGATCTCCCTAGCTCCTACAAACAGTTTGACATTTGTAGTTTGTGGAATTTCCTTCAGATCTCAATTATGACGATTAATTGAAAAATATGATTTTATGTTCATTTTGATGTGCAAAAAACTTGATACATAAGGGTATCATGAAGTTTCAAGAATAATGTTTGTGGTTTGAAAATGAAATTGAAACATGATAAAAATCTTCTTGGTATACATGTTAATATAAATTCTGTAAACACGGTTTATGAATGAAATAATTTTGATTTTCAACTTTTTGTACCATAAGCATTCCTATCTTTATGTTTTTCTTCATCAAAATTTCAGTGTATGGCAATTTCATTAGACGTTTTTATACCTATGTTCTTATCAATATGTTAATACACGTATATGCATATGTATGTGACAACAAATTTGTTGATATTTTGCAAAATGTTTTCCTTTCATTGCAAAACACTTTATCCACAACACGACTTTCATTAAATCTCCTTTGCATAATTTTGAGGGAAAACATCATTAAGAACATGTTCATGGAAACCTCAACATCTCATGCCATTAGAGCCCCATTTAATTCATAAATTCGTCCCCTTGTTTGCAGTCCAAAATGATGTATCAATTGCCAAAACTTCGTGGTTTTGCTCTAGTTTTGCATCTCAAAGATTAAACGAAACAATAAATCTTTCATGCTATGTCCAAAAATCATCATGAGCAAGGCTTTGCTTTGTTTTATTTCCTCAAGCGCTTTCCCATTTTGTCTCACACCTGTATGCCTTTCTTGCTCAATTACAACCTTGCATTTTAAGGAGGTAAGAAGCATCAAAGCATGAAGAGGGTTGGAGGCCAAAGGCCTCGGCACTCAAGTGTTAGTTTCCTCTTTAGCATGAATGAAGAGAGGAGCTAGATCACTATTTCATTGGTTGCTAGTTTGTCACTTTATCAACTGTCCACTCACAAGACGGCATACAAAAGCTAGTAAAGGGATGCCAGCAACTATCCCTCATAGTGGTAAGGGTTGCTGTCCAACCACCCTTTAAAAGTAAAAGGCCGGAGGGCTGAACTTACCCTCTTGCTAAAACATTTCTCACTGTGTGAATTGATGGAAACTGGGGCAGCCCTCAGGGAGGTGATCAGGCTCACTAAGAGCCGCCTAGGCAGGACCAACTGTTTGTGAGAGGGAGTTGCAGGTTGCACAGACAGAAATTACGGAAGCGAATGTAGGTCTGCAGAGAACGCGAATGTCTGAATCGACTCTTGAGTGAGAAAGTACATCATCACAGCTTTCTAACAAGCTCTTATATGCCTCATTTGGCTAAGGGAGCACTGAGATCCACTCTGTCAAAGCTCACCCTCTAGCACACTCCTAGCCTAGCGGGATGAGCGGCAGTCACCTTGTCACACAAGAGAATTATGTCTCGCACGGCCTGCACGGCTAATAATCATGGACTGGTCCTTCCTTGAAGTCTCTTGGACGTCCTCCAGCCGTCTTTTCTCCTTGAAGGCCGCTCTCAGCCGTCCTGGCCAATAATCCTGCCGCCTTTTGAGCTCAAAGTGCTCAGGTCGTCACTTGAACCCGACCCATGATCTCCAAACT
>SZWC01023598.1:7982-20651 GCA_023375785.1 Penium margaritaceum | reverse complement strand
GGCTTACTCATAATCCTCCCCACTACCCTCCCCCCTCCCTTTCACCTGCTTCACCTCCCCCACCAAACTCCGCCATCTGTGGTACTCTTCTAATTGCCCTCGCGTCTCTAGACCCCTTGCCTCCACCTTGCCTCTACCGTTCTCCATATGCACCCACCCCCGTACAACCCTACGTTTCTTGGGTCCCATCTCCACCAAGCTCCCCTTCCTCCTCAAAAGTTTCCCACTAGGAGCGAGAGGGATTTTCGAAGCCAACACCGGCAACCCATCACCACCTAGGCTTTCTGCTAGCTAAAGTTTAGACATCACAATAGCCTTGACCACTTGGTGCCTCCTCCCAATCCGTTACCCTTATCCCCACACACCACCTCAACCCCCAACCCCGCACCCACCTCCCCTCCCCTCTCACCCAATCCACCTTCCTCCCCTCCACCGTCTTACCTTCCTCCTCCCTCTTCTACTTCCGTACATCCGCCCCGACCTCCCTTGGCCATGCACAAATGTCCCCACTACTCTAAACCTTACAACCCCCTGCACCTCCCTTTGTTTGTCCTTCCCTCTCACCAAACGCTCTTAAACATGTCTTCTGGTGACTCTTACCACAACATGGATGCCAGAATACCAGGTACATAGCTCATCTCCCTTACACATGATGAGAATCAATGTGTATCCTCTCTCTCTCTCTTTCTTCTTCCTACACACTCCCAACACCCTCAGGACCTCCCACAACGTGCCCACCCATCTAAGAAAACCCTCCTCTCCGAGGACACCAATCCATCCATCCCCTGCCTTTGAGGATGCCACACACGCACTGCAAACCGCCACCGCTCTAGGAAACGAATCAATGCATGCTAATTTAAAGATTCGTTGCCTTACCACCCACTCATGGGGACACAGCATGTTCTAGTCTCTTGCCTTGTTTGATTGCATCGTGTCCGTCACTCTCACAAAAAGCGCAACCAATGCTAATACTCTCGTACAAGCCTCAACTACATCTGCCATTGCGTGCTGTGCACATTCCCTTGCCATCGCTGGCAAGGCCATAATGTTATCCAATCACTTACCAACCATTAGGATTAAGAGCAAAAGAGTGCACTACATGCTAGAAATGCAACCACTACAAGTGCTCTTTCCACAATGGCAATTGTAGGATCGAGTCAAGTTGACTTAGGCTCAAACGCAATCAATGGCGCCCTCCATGTATCGCAAGGCTCTGCCATCTCTGGATTCCATCTTGAACTCGCCGCCATGTCCGAGTTTGGCATCTTGAGCCAGAAGTCCTTAAGTGTATACATGGATAGCGCCCTCCATGTATTGCACAAAGCATACATGAACTTGTAGCACACCCCATCGCCTTATTTGTGAACGTTGCTAAAAGGGTCATCACCACACGTGCGCAACTAGCAATACTCCCAATCTCTTTTGATGCTCTCCTTAAACATGAAGTCATACAACATCACACCCTCTCTTTACAAGCCCCCTTTTACCCCCAGCCCCCTCCTTGCTCTCTCGGCTCCAACCGCACCAAGATCCCCTCCTTGAACGCCCCTAACAATTTGCCCCTTGCCAAACTCCTTAACCCCCACATGAACACCACATGACCCTTCCCCCTTGGACAAACCCAAGGGGGTTTGAGTACCAAGCCCCCTCTTAGCACCCACAACCCACCATCATAGCACAAGCACCCCTTTTCGCTCCTTGTAAGCTAAACCCCACAAGAAATTGCTGCATAATCATCACCCCCTCCACTAGTTCCAGCAACCTCCACCCTGGCATTTTCAGCACCCACCCTCGTATAGCATGATGCTACAGTCTCCATTTGTGATGCCAAACGAAATCCTTACAATTCACTTTCTGTGTTCGTCCTTGTCAATCAAACCTCCCTCCCCCACGAACTCATAAAAAAAACTCATAACACTTCCAAACACTCATCTTCCATGTCCACTCGCTTCTTGCTAACAATGCCGACCTTGAAGTGCGTATCCTTGCGTATGCAGCACAAACACTGAACACCATCGTTGAAATGATTCAGAATCTCTTCGCCTCATTATCTGACTAAAAGAGCGCGTGATGGAGTGGTGCAAGAAGATGTGCAGACGCCACAACTCCCTCATTTGCTTCCTCCAACACCTCAAGCTCCACCCTTGTTCGACCAAGCTTCAAAAGATCCTACCTCCACAAATGTTCTACACGCTTTGAGAGAGGTGCAATTGGAACATGAGCTACGCGACACCTCCTCTCCTTCGACAAGAGGATGCACATGGACAAGAGCATATACGATATCGCGGGCCACATAAGCGGCTTGATGGAAAGGTGAACACAGTAATGGTGTGGGGAGTGGCCAAAAATAACCAACGCCTCTTGCAATGCCAACCCCCCACTAGCAGCCCCCCCACCACCGCCCTCTGATCCCTCGACCTCAACCACTTGGCAATCGGCCAGACCACCCTTCCTAAGCGCAATGTCTCCACCGTCACGCCCTCCTTCTGAAACCCCCCGCTCATCATGCACGTGACTTCCTTTACCTCTTTGGTCCCCCGCCCTCAACGCAATAGTAGCCTTCGTAACCTACAAGTCACAATCCTCTTCCGAGTACGACCATGCTAGTTCCACAGTATCCATTGTTACCAAACACCTTCACCCACCTAAATGTAGAAAAGAGTAACAGGCCTTTGACGCCAAGACGCCTACGTGCACCTAAGGCCACGAGTAGCGATAAGCCACCTTTCCTCCAAAACCATGATCTCCCCCACAATGTGTATGCTACATAGATATCTAAGTTGGGTCGACAACCTTGCACACCACATGCACGAGCCCTCCTCTCCTTGGTGCTGCGCAATTTCCCGATTCACATAGACCACGACTCTATCCAAAAGCAAGTCCATGATGCTTATTTATCATGGGGTCATGCCCTACTAAGAGGCACCAAGGTCCTTCCCCTGCACACTGTAGCCGCACACGCTCACATGCCCCTCCGTTTCCACAGCATCCACAACCCCATCAAGGTGCTAAATCTCCTTCACGCTTTTAAGACGACCGTACATCACAAAGCACCCTACGGCTACAACCTCTCCACATTCAACAATAAGATGCTAGCAACTGTTAATCCCTTGCTACATGCTTGCATCTGCAGGATCTTTGCAAGCAACCTCCTCCCTGAACGCAGCGCAAACTTGTTGTAGATAACTACAAACCCCATCTCGAATCCACAAACCCCCCTTGCCGGTAACTCAAACAGTATCTTTGCTTTTTTGGAATGTACGTGGAATAAAGGATTTCTCTTTGCATCACATTTCCTTATGGGTGTCCACTGCCCACACCTTCTTCCGCTAATTAAGACTTGGTGGAATGGTGTGGATCCCATGCTCCTTCTCCCTAACTCCTTTGTCCATGTCGTACCATCCCTTTTTCAGTCCACCCAAGGATGTTCTTCGGCTAGCACTACACAAAAGCCCATAAACTCCCTTGAACATCTCCTACACCGAGGTGACATAACCCTCTACTATCCTTCATACCTTGTGGCATTTGTATGCCCAATACCAACTTCTATATCCACTAACTTTCTGAGTGTGTGTCTCAAACTCCTAATGATTGAACCAATTTACATCCCAATCCAAATGGGCACCAACACTGAACCATCAATCTTTGACAAATTGTGTGCCTCCCTCTCATTAGTCCAAAGTAAGAGTTGAATCGTAATCTAAGGGGACTTGAATGTGAGAACACAATTCCTTCTCCCCATGCCCCTAGATGATCGCCTTGCTTCTTACCACTTCATCGTGGTCTCCCCTCTATCATGATACACACCATAGCTACAAATCTGCCGTCTGTTGTTCCCACCACCCCCTATTCCGCTTGCCTCATGCTCTCCTATCACTGAACATGCAAAGCTACCAAAAGCGGAGTATTATGCAAGCT
Source organism: Penium margaritaceum (assembly GCA_023375785.1). Classification (NCBI taxonomy): domain Eukaryota; kingdom Viridiplantae; phylum Streptophyta; class Zygnematophyceae; order Desmidiales; family Peniaceae; genus Penium; species Penium margaritaceum. The sequence continues at coordinate 16,733 of SZWC01023598.1, read as the reverse complement.
CTTTTACCTGAAAAATTAACCTCTATACCACCAACCCACATGTATTCTAGCACTNCTTTGACAAATTGTGTGCCTCCCTCTCATTAGTCCAAAGTAAGAGTCGAATCGTAATCTAAGGGGACTTGAATGTGAGAACACAATTCCTTCTCCCCATGCCCCTAGATGATCGCCTTGCTTCTTACCACTTCATCGTGGTCTCCCCTCTATCATGATACACACCATAGCTACAAATCTGCCGTCTGTTGTTCCCACCACCCCCTATTCCGCTTGCCTCATGCTCTCCTATCACTGAACATGCAAAGCTACCAAAAGCGGAGTATTATGCAAGCTCTTTTACCTGAAAAGTTAACCTCTATACCACCAACCAACATGTATTCTAGCACTATTTCCTTACTTCGTGCTCACAACCTACCACCATCCCAAGATCAGCCCTCCTGCCTGAAACTGACCTCTTTCTCCTTAGTTTCAAAAGGTTTTTTTTATTTCTTTGATGTTATGGGAAAGATCGGTGTCAACTGGCCATTTTAAGCAAATCCTATTACCAACTTCTAGATTTCGCGATTATTCTCGCTGTTTTAAGAAAAACTTATACAACAAGCCATGCTAAAGTGTGTGTGGCGGGATGAGCATTCAATGATGTCTAAGGCAGCAGCAAAACCCATGAATATGATGATCTGTGAAAGGGCTCCCCATTGCGAAAATGGTGTGAAACGATCATAAGCATGGCAAATTAATTACAAAAACAGTTTAAGTAACTAGTATTAAATCTAAAAATGAAAAAAATAATTATACTACATCAACCTACAGTTATGGTACAAATTGATGTGTTACACTTGAATAAATACGTCAATAAAAAATAAAACGGAAAGATGATATTAAGAAAACATTTTTATCTCATAAAACTACCATTTTCATGTTTTTGTAATAGGTGAATAGATTTATACGAAGTATGTAGTTGAAATTTATTCAGATTGATCAAATTTTCTAATCCCCCGTAAGAAATACACTAATGATGTACCTCGTCAATAGGATTAGAAAAATCTCAAAGATTTCATTGGAATTGAAATTTGTAAAATAACAAAATTTCTTATTATTACCATTTCAAGTGGTAGATTAAGAAACTAGATATGGATGTAAAATGTATTATTATCATGATTAGATCTCACAACTCATGTCATGTTAATGATTTATTCCGTGTCCTTTGTTCATTTTAGTCAAATATGTTTCTTTAAAATCTTCAAAACCAATCATCATGACATCATAATGTCTTAACAAAACATTCATTTAGAACATCTGTACATTTAGTAGATAATACGTTTTCAAAATAACATTATTCATGTACTCGAATGACTTTCTAATGCACATTCAACCTCCTTAACACTATTCAATGTAAAGGTATGATTGGGAATCTTTTTCACCCTCAATAAATACTATGTGTGATCATAGTTTGTTAATGAAACTCCATTGTGATTAGCAAAAATCCTTTCCATATCTTAATCAGAGAACCGTTGACAACTTTTGAATAATGTGTGTTTCAATACCAATGACAAAACCATGAATGCTTCATGGAAGGAAAAGAGATAAGAAAACAATTTGGCCCATATGGATGAAAGAGCGAAACAATAACCACTTCGTAAAGAATCATTGAATACATGCTGTAAAAAAATGGATCAACTTGATTTAGTGCTCAATTTTTGAAAAACATGCAATGAGGGTTCTTGAATGTGCTTTTGAAAGAGATCAACACTCACTTTACCCTCTTTTTTCATTCTATTTTCACAAAATTCATCAATTGTTTTTGGCAACTCTACACACCATTTTACACAAGGAGGTAGCCTTACATCCAACACTATATAGCATACAAAGGTTTATAGCATTTCTTGATCCATTTTCTTCTTCATGTTTTTCAAATTGATTTCAAATACGTAGCATACAATTCTTTTACTCATTATGAATCTGATAACGTAAGTACAACAATGAATATTTTTTTATGAATAGTTAAGTTTCCTTTAACATAACAGAATGTTTAACGATGCTTTATGTATAAAAACGTGGATATTTTTTCCATGTTTTTACCTTGCATTTGCAAAACATGAACAAAGTCCCACTTTGGATGAATTCACATTTTGCAAAAAGTACCTTTTTTTGCAGAAAATATTCATCTATTAATATACAGATATATTGAATGTACATTTATTTTCCTTAATGAAGACGTTGATTCAGAATTTAAGAAAAAGACAAATGCATGTATTCATGAGAAGATGTTTTCTTTCAATGGGCTTCAATGTTTCTTGTCCCTTTACGTAGGAATTCTATTCAAAGATTAATGATTTTGAATTCATAAGTTTAAATTCTCTCCACATGGAATGTCAATTTTCTTAATATCAAGATTTTAATTGCCTTGGAAAATATAAAACATGAAAGGAAGTACATTATAGGGTTGTACATGCAAAGAAAGAGTTTGAGCATTCTGTATACATTTCATTTTTATATAGGATGTTTGAATTTTGTTTGTGAAATACTTCACAAAAAAAGTTCATTGTTTTGGCCCTTATATTAACGAGGGCACGTGATTTTACGACAACTACAATTGAACTCTCCTCTATGGTTTGAGTTTGGCGACAGAAGCGTTGTTGGTATACACACGGCCTTCTACATGGTCGTTGTTGGTATACACACGGCCTTCTATGGTCGTTGTTGGTATACACACGGCCTTCTACATGTGAATAGAGGACAAAAGCGTCTTTTTGTGATCATGGACTGAATGGTGTTGTTGAAAATGGGTTTTTCAGTTAAAAACTAGACGTGCAAGTCTAAGGACTATCAAACACCGTTCTTTTTTAGTGAGGAAAACACTAGAGGAAAAAACAATAGAAAATACAAAAGAAGTATCTAAAACATTGAGAAAAAAGAAAACAATAACATAGGCAGTTGGAGAACATTATCTTTCTGGGAAATTCGGTGTGGATCAAAATCAACTTATCTTGACAAAGCAAGACGAAGAAACAAAAGTGGAGGTATTGACCTTGGCCTTGTCAGTCATGTTCAATTGCTTATTGACTACGCCACATTAAGATGGAAGCCTTTAATTTTCAAACAACATAAAAATTTACTAGTGAAGCAATTTACACATACAAAATGCCTAGGAAGCCATATTTGTTTCTTCTCTTTTTTTTCCTTTTTTGCCCATTTCCACCCTCCCATCCCCAACCCTTCCCTCCACACAAGCATAAAGCAATGGAAGCACCACCCTTTGTGCGCTCTTCATCATTTCTCATTCATTGATGTGAAGACCCTCCCTAATGCCATATGAGCATCCACTAAATCTTAGTAACCTCCACCTCACTCAAACTTTCCTTCTCCTCCTTTGACATTTTTTCAGCAGCTATAGCCTTTACCTCATCCTCCCCCCTCATCACTTTTTCTTTTGCTCTTTATCTTCATGTCAACCCCCTTTCTTGATGCTCTTTATTATGTTTGCTATGCCTAAACCTACATTACCTTCTCCATGTACTCTCTCAATCTATGCCCATCTCTCGTATCCACATCATACTCCATGATCACAATAATTCTTTAATCTTTACAATGCTAAACAAAGTGTAGTTATTATAGCAATTTGAGAGTTGTATGACATCTTCAACAACAAGACGATGGCGGAGCACAAAATGAGGTTGGTGGAAGAAGACGGTTGTCATAAGGAGTTGAACATGGAGGATAGTGGAGAAAAGCACATGGAATATAGCCTATTCATGTTTGTGGGGTACAAAAAGGGTTAGGTTCCTTGCTGTGAGGACCGTTGTTCTTAGAGAGCAACAACAAAAAGAGTAGAAAGCTGGAACTTGGAGAATGCTGGGATTAAATGATTGTTGTTGATCACAACTATACAATACAGAAAACACAGCGGAGCTAGAGACTTACTCTGAACTCTCATGCATAGACACTGCTTATGGCCCACAGGTGGGCAATGCTTACTAAGACAACTTCAGCAAAGTAGCTTGATTATTGATCGTAGTCTTGCCACCTCTTCAAAAGTAGTCAAGCCTTTGAGTAGTCAAGGGTGTCCTTATGCCCCGGTTGGCACACTATTGCCGGGCTTACTGGGTCCTAAGAAGAGTGTGTGCAAAGTCTTGGCCTCAAAGGATGTGTAGAATCGGTGGATTTTCTAGTGGTAGACTGTAGATGGAAAGCTTGGTGATGAATGAGTTGTAAGTTAATGACTGCTAAGCTGGACACCTTTTACGAGAGGCTACTAGCAAGTTGAGAGCTTTCTAAGTTGATGCAAGCTCGCAGTTGCAGGTGCAAAGACTCCTAGTCTAGAAATCTTCCTTTAGGCACTAGCCCCTTTAGTAGTTCCTGCTGCTAATTTGTGCATGGCTGTGCTCATGCAGAGCGGTCTCCACTTCTGAATTTGCATGTGGCTGATAACTCCTGCTTGCATGCTATGGTGTAGTACTGTGTCGTGCATGCATGCGTTAATGTAGAGCGGTCCCCACTCTAGGTCTTGCATGCTAGTATTGAATCACGCTCATGTACCAACTGTTGCAAGGCGGTCCACACTACCTAGTAAGGTGTAGCCCCAACCTGATCGGACCTTGCCTCGAACCAAACAATGTGTAGTCACACTACACGGCTACTAACAATTCTAGGTCACCACGGATGCACATAGCCTTGCTATTCATGTAGCACTTAGTAGTTTGCAATTGTAACGCCCATTTCCCCCATGACCTAGATGTGAGAATTAGGTTTGGCCTATACAAGCGGCGAAAATCTCCACCATTGAACCTAGGAATTTCTAAAAGAAAATTCCCTAACTTCTTCCACAGCCCTCCGATTCTAAAACCGACTCGCAAACTTGACCAAAAAAAAGGCGTAGTGATCGCCACCTCTAACATAGCAAAGGCGAAGATTAGAAGGAGGAGTTGGTGGGATTTGAGGAAGATGATGATAATGATTTCAAAGCGGAAGTGGGAGATTTTCAAATGGAGGAACATGTTCATGGTGGGGGTGAAAAACTTGATAGTTGGGTGGGGATAGAAGACATTGTGTAGAAAGGAGAACATGTTAATGAGGAATTCAACGATGTAGCCGGCATGCCCAAGTTAGGACACAAACATTTTTGAGCAAAGAGAACACATGGTTTTGAATGGCGCATGAAAGAACTTGATCCTTGGTGAACATTTAAGATTCAATGGATTATTCTTGGATCCATATTGGAGAGCAATGCATAGATGGTGGCGACACTCCAAGAATACGTGTTCAAGGAGACGACCATGTATGTGCACACATGAGTACACGTTTGAAATTTTCTTTTGCATTATTCTATGTTGTATTCCCACCATTATGTGTTGCCTAAAAATGTAGTATGACAATGTGCATCAATATATAAGTTATAGACAAATTGGCTCTGTGAAGAGGACAAACAATGTGCGGAAGAAGGGTGCATGTTCTGTGTTTGGNAGCAAGGAGAACACATGGTTTTGAATGGCGCATGAAAGAACTTGATCCTTGGTGAACATTTAAGATTCAATGGATTATTCTTGGATCCATATTGGAGAGCAATGCATAGATGGTGGCGACACTCCAAGAATACGTGTTCAAGGAGACGACCATGTATGTGCACACATGAGTACACGTTTGAAATTTTCTTTTGCATTATTCTATGTTGTATTCCCACCATTATGTGTTGCCTAAAAATGTAGTATGACAATGTGCATCAATATATAAGTTATAGACAAATTGGCTCTGTGAAGAGGACAAACAATGTGCGGAAGAAGGGTGCATGTTCTGTGTTTGGCTTTGCTTGAACATAGATTCTTGCAAATGGCACGTGCCAAATGGCAAAATTATGCGTATGTGTGAATGCTGTTACTTTCACTTTCAAACAACTATAAAAACTATAAAAACCGATGAGGATGCATCCTCCACTTCATGCAAATGCTTTACAAGACATCATAGTGAATGATCACACACAAAAAGTCTTCCAAGGAATAATCCATGGATTGAGATCTTATCTTCGGTCGTGACCTTAAAAGAAGTGACTCATTCCGGGACCTCTGTTTCCTCACATTAAGGTTACAAAAGAAAGAACCAAGGAAGTATTATGTGCTTTCTCAAGAGATGGGTACTTTATGGTGATTTTTTAAGAACCGGTGCGACTAGAGAAGCTTTCGGGGAATGGCAAAAATGGTTCATTTTGGATAACGCAAATGGAAGTTGTTTTCATAAACAAGTGCTTTTAAGTTGTTTCACCTTTGATGAAAATGGTTACACATAGCTAGACGCTTTCATACTGGTCAAATACAAATGTCGGATGTCATGGAGAGAGTTGTAAGAATGATTAGTTAAGGAATTTCAAGAAATTGACTCCCTTCCACTTGTTTTGATGCCTGATGAACAAAAATGGCTAAAAAATGTCAATTTGAGTGCCCATGCAAATGGTGCATGTTGATACTAGAATTAGTGTTTAAAGCAAAATTTTGTCAAAAGGGGGGTAATGGGGAAAGGGGAGCAGGTCAAAGTAGATTTCTTGAAAGGGGCATGTCCTACATTTGAGGAGGCATACGAACATGGCCTTGATAAGATTTGCAACATCCCTTTTGAGAGCGCCACCTTGGTAGGTGTAGCTCCACGTAACTCCTATGTGAGTTGCTTTGTTCCTCTTCTTTGGTCTTGTCATGACACATGAAACATTGCCAATTTGAGGAAACACACTTGAGAGAACATGAAGGTCATGCCCACATTTGAGTCGTGCATGGGCGTGTATAACTACATCATGAAGAACTTCAAACACTAGAGGGATGAATCACAGTCATCGCGTGGAGAGTTCTTTCATGGTTGTCCTTTGTCCCTACAGAAGAACCTAAAACGGGAGATGGTTGCATGATGAATAGTGCGTGTGAGCCCTGTTCCTCAACTTCTATCAACGCTAAGTGTACTCATGTGAACCAAGGTTAGTGGTTGTGGATCTTGAGATTGGCTTATCTAACAATTTAAAGTGTGAGAACTATGTTTGTGTGTTCGCCATTGGCATCATTCTGCAAAATGGGCTTGCCCTTCAATTCATCAACTTGTTGCATTTTATATACACCATGAAGGCATGGAGGGATTGCTACAGTTGGGTTGTTCCTCCTCTTCCACTCCATGACCTTGAGATTTCTCCGATTTGTTGATTTGAACAAAAGTTGAAAAGAAATTTAAGAGGCTTAGGCACAAGAGGAGGGAATGCAAAGCTATTCTTTCTTAATGATTAGGAAGGAAGTGTAGCCTTTGTGACTTATTCGGATTATACTGTCTCACGTGATCTGGTTCATTCGATGTAATGGCTAAGGAGTTTGTAGGTGGCCGCCAAAGCCCAGTTGTCAATGCTATAAGGAAGGTGACATCTAATTTGTAGTCTAAAGCAAGATTTCCAACTATGTTTGTAGCTTCATTTTATGCCAAGGTCCATCTTTTTAACGCTTTGATCTTGACTTTTGCTGATGCTGACTTATATTTCTTCTTGTCCAAAAGTGAATGCTTATTGTCCAAAAGTGCTATGTTTTTTATATTTCTTCTTCTAATGCCATTAATATAGAAATAAAAAATAATGAAAAATCAAGGATATTTAATGTTATTCTTGAAGTTATTCTCTTTTTAACTTATGGTAAGAATACACAGGTAGGTTTGGAGGCTACATGAAGATTTTGCAATTAGGGAGAAAAGCTTGCAGTTTTTTTATGAATCTTTCACATCCAAATCGTGTTTATATTAGGTTATGCCATATTTTTATGAAATAGTGTTGAATCACCTTCTATTCAAACCTTCATGTTGGCAAATTTATTGTTTACTTAAACACTTACTGTAAGAACATGCTGCGCTGATGTAATCATTCTATTGTAGTATAATGATTTTAAATAAATTTCTTCTGTAGATTATTATTAACAATGTCACCTTTTAGCTGTATGAGAATTTTATCCCTTTGATTAGCAAAGCTTTGAAATCATGAACACGGGTTATGTAAATTGTGTGGGGGACAAACATATGCTGAAAAAAAACGTCACATTGGTAGCGATCTTGGTTCGACTTTTGGTTCATGCTGGGTTTCAAACTCACTAAGCTCCCTGTATTTTTCTTCTGAAATGCACTTTGTCTTTTTTGCTTTTCTTCTAAGTGGTCTTTTGTTGGCCTTCGTCCGTTTGCACTTGACCTGTACAAACATTGGATGGGGTCCTGAAGTGACTGGACTGTCAGACGAGTTTTAAACAACCCTATTCATCACGCAATTCTAAATATATGCCGATTTCGCGTATTCCCGAGTCGTATCCGTGTCATCGCTGCTTTGTTGTCTAGACCAGCAGACAGCGACGAGAAACGGAGGTGTAGAAGTGGGTGAATAGGTCCCACTTAATCGTTAATGAACCATGAAAATTTCAGGACCTTCGAAAGCTGAAGTCAGCAAAAGTTTTGGAGGCACTAGTATCTCCAAACACCTTTCCCAACCGTGGCCAACCAAAGCGCACAATGTGGAGGACTGGAAGAGTTGCAGGCTTGACGCTTCAATTGTTTCCTGTTTGGGTTATCCCTAAAGTGTAATCAGAAATCTCAATAATTCGAATTCAGCAAATACTTGGTTGGAATTCATCGGGACGACGGGATATCCAACTCATCGTTGAGGTAGGTGGCCAACTCTCAGGAATCACATCGCTGCTGTCCAATTGTTTTCAAAATGGCTTTTTCGACTGCCTTCGTCGAACTTTTGGAGCCTTCTCCGAG
>SZWC01023596.1:0-37178 GCA_023375785.1 Penium margaritaceum | reverse complement strand
TACTAGCAAATTTTCGATCTCGATCGGAGATAATGCGCAACGGCAAGCCGTGGTACTTTACGACACCCTCAAAGAAGAGACGAGCGGTCTCCTCTGCGTTCACGTCAGTGGTTGTAGGAATGAAGTGTGTCATCTTCGTCAAAAGATCCACAACCACTAGTATTGCATCATGGCCACGGGCCGTGTCCGGAAGACCAGTAATGAAGTCCATGCTGACGCACTCCCATGGAGTCCCAGGAATGGGAAGCTGCTGGAGGAGTCCCGCAAGCTTCTTGTTTCTAGCCTTATTCCGAAGACATGGGTCGCATGTCATGCAATACTTACGGACATCGACACTCCACCCTGGCCACCAATAGTGGTCCGAGAGTGCTTGTCCGGTCTTTCGGGGTCCCACGTGACCTGCGACCGACGGGTCGTGGAACTGGGAGATAACCTTTGCTCGAAGGTCTCCGGAGTTTGGCACAACAACTTGTTCTCTGTGCCAGAAGATTCCTGCGGCCTCCACCAAGCCGTACTTGTCCAGATTTCGAGAGTCTTGGAACCAAGAATCCACACAGTATCCCATCCGGATCCTGTTTACAAAATCGTTGTAATGGATAATCTCTCATGGTGGTTGACGCAGAGGTGTAGGGGGATCTGGTGGTTGTACGGTTGGTGTTGCAATGGCCATAAAAAACCCACTGATCTCGGTGGTTGCTTTGATTTCCACAGGCTGTCGGCTTAGTGGATCGGCCACATTGATGCGTCCTGGCCGATATTCCCATGTGAACAATAATCGACTCAGGTATTCGTTCCAACGCGCCTGTCATCTTGACAGGTTCGGTTGCGTTTGGAAAAACACCAATGGATTATGGTCGGTCACGACCGTCACACCCCCTTCAGCACCCTCGAGGTAGCAACGCCACATCTTGAAAGCGTGCACTACCGCAAGGAGCTCTTGATCCCCAGTCGTGTACCGCGTTACCGCGGGTATGAGCTTCCGGCTCTCATACGCAACTGGGTGACCGTTCTGCATGAGGACCGCTCCAAGTCCAACTACCGACGCATCACATCGAACCTCCCACGGTTACGATGGATCCGGAAGAGCTAGGACGGGCGCCGTGGATAGAAGCTCTTTGACTTTGAGAAAAGCGTTCTCGCAATCAGATGTCCATTCCCAACGCACGTCTTTTTGCGTGAGCCTGGTTAGCGGTGCTACCAGGGTCGAATACCCTTGCATAAACCGTCGAAAACAGTTTGCAAGGCCGAGGAAAGACCGAATCTGCCTAACATTTTTGGGGCGTGGCCAGTCCACAACGGCTTGGACTTTTCGTGGGTCGACACGGATGCCATCCTTGCCGACGATGTGTCCAAGGTACTCGAGCTCATCTTGTGCAAACTTGCACTTGCTCACTTTCGCATAGAACTTCTGTTCCCGAAGGATTGCAAGAACTCCGCGCAGATGTTCTATGTGCTCTTCCATTGATTTGGAGAAAACCAGGATGTCATCCACGTAAACCAAGACAAACTGTCTGAGTTGCTTGGCAAAAGTTTGGTTCATTTCTCCTTGGAAAGTTGCCGGGGCATTTGTAAGCCCGAAGCATAACACTCGGAACTGATAGTGTCCCATGTGCGTTCCAAACGCGGTTTTGGGCACATCATCTTCCGTGATGCGGATTTGATGGTACCCTTGAGACAAATCCAAGGACGAAAATACTTTTGCGCCTTGGAGTTGGTCAAAAAGGTCCTCAATCCGCGGTAAGGGGAATCGATTCTTCACCTTCAGCTTGTTCAACGCCCGGTAATCCACGCACATGCGTAAACCAACGTCCTTTTTGTTCACAAAAAGGATCGGCGCACCGTACGGCGAGCTACTTGGCTTGATCCATCCTTTTGCAAGGTACTCTTTTATTTGGCGTTTCGCCTCTCGCCTCTCTGCTCGACTAAGGCGATACATGGGTCTGAACGGAGGAGTCGCCTTCGGTTGCAGCGGAATCGTGTGGCGCATGTGTCTTTCAGGTGGAAGCCCAGCCGGTGGGTCTTGGAATACATCCGAGAACTCCGCCAATAGAGATCTGATCTCTTGTGGCGTGTCTTCCGTCACGTCGTCCTCCACTTTCTACAACTGAGCCAAGAAGTATCGACAACCTTGTCGAATAAGTCTCTTGACCTGCATTGCAGACAAGCTCGCATGGACTTTGAGTCGGGTCGGTGATAATTCCGTACTCGGAATCAACGTAAAGCGGCGTTGTCCTTTCCGGAGGATCAAACGCTTTGATTCAAAGCACATTAGAGCCTTGTTGTCACGAAGCCATGGATCGCCTAGCACCACGTCGAACGGGTCAAGAAGATTGAGTACCTTCAACGTGACACTTTGTGTGTACCCTTGGATACAAATTTTTGCTTTACAAGTACCGATCACGGGTACCGTACGGTTGTCACCGACAACAACTGCGCCATTCGATGGCTCGTACTTCAGGCCAGCCTGTCGGGTAAGCCAAGGCTAACAAAAGAGTCGTCCCCTCCAGTGTCAGCCAGTACGTTCACGGGAGCACCAGCTAGGTGTCCTTTGAACTGCATCGTCATGTTGCCTCCACTCTTTCGAGTGAACAGACTCAACGACGGTAAGCCAAGTTTGTGATAAACACGGAATCTGTACGACGGGCGTCGCAACTCCCATGATTCACCCACTCGAGTCCACATCTTGTGGGCACGTGTGAATTCGGCCAGCACCTTCCAGTCTTTAAATTTCATTGGGTCAAAATCGTCGACTAAAGGTACTGCGAATGTGATTGAACTCATCGCTTTGAGGGCGTTTACTTCAATCACTGTGTTACACAACTCTTGCACAGTGGTTGGTGTCGCCAACACTAAGCAGGTTCGGTCATGCATCTCGTCTGGTGATGCAAGATTTAGTGGGCAATGTCGATCAACAAGTGCAGGATGAGGTTCGATGAGAGGGGAGAAAACAAAAGAGAAATTTGAACTCGTCAAAAACTCAAATTGTTTAACATCCTCGTCTGAAACATGAACTCACACTCGTGATCCAGTCTTACCCCTGAGTGGTCCCCACTGACGTCACTCAGGGGTGGGGAAAACCCGCCCCATGGCCCTGTCCGTTACCACGGCCGGGCCCATTGCCGCGACCGCGACCCTGTCCACGGCCTTGTCCGTGACCTCCTCCTGCACCATCCCCCCGAGGTGATGCTACTGTAGCTAGCGCTGCGGCCTCTTGTCCACAACCAGCAGCCTCAGGGCACTGAGCCCTAAAGTGGCCCGGCTGCATGCAGTTGTGGCAGAGCCCTTCGCGAAAGGCTACGTTGCGACACTCACGTGCCGCCTACAGCTCGTCATTCTCACGGTTGCGTTTGTTGTTGGGACCCTTGTGTCCACCAGCCTTCTTGGCTGGAGGGTTTGTAGGCTGCTTGCCCTTGGCCCCGCCTCCCTGTCCGGCTGACCCACCAGCCCCTGCAGCGTCCACGCGCATGTCGCGCCCCTGATGTGCACGCGCGTTCGGCCGTGCATCAGAGTAGTGTTTCGGGTTCGCCGAATACACTTCGCTCATGTAGTCGCGCAACGCCCTCCAGCTTGTCCAAGCTTGGCCAGTGGCTGTCGTGGTGGTCTTGACCTTCAGCTTCTTGCTGGCGAGACCATCACGCAAGTACTCCAGCAGCATGCACTCCGGGTACTTGAACGTCTGAGTGCCATCGCCCTCGGTGAAGCTTTCGGCTTCCTCCACGAGTGCGGTGAACTCGCTCAAGTAGGATTCGAGCGAGCTGCCCAGCTGCTTGAAGTCCTTGATCTTGTGGAAGGCGCGCTGCGCCTCTTTGCGTTGGGTACACTTCTTACGCATGATCGCGCAGAAGGCCTCCCACGGCATAGGCTGCCACTCGAGGTGCGGCTGCTGCGCAGTCCACTCCTTGACCACGTACCATACTAGAAACTAAAAGGTTGAGCCAAAATAATAAAAGCATGAAGACAAAGGCTTGTGGGGGTTGGTGGATTTCACACAAAGACAAAAGACCAGGGTTGCATTACATACGAGGACAAAAAAAGTTGTCTCGGTTTGGGCTCAACCCCACCCATGCGCAATCTTGCATGTGTCGAAGTTTGAACTTCGAACTTTGAAGTCTGTCGGTGCGTCGAGCGGTGCGCATGTAGCTCCGCCCAAGCGAGGATCTTGCACATGACCGATTCTTGCATTTTCTTCGGATTCGAACACACATGACGGGATTAACGGAAAAAACATCCGAATAGGCCAGAAACTCAATTGCGGACATGGACAAAATAACCAGTGTGAAATTAGGACAAATAAAAAAAAAGGGTCAGAAAAATAATTAAAGCACCTTTCAGGTACTAGTACGGTAGTTGAAGAGTTTGTCTTCAAGCAGCGTCGTGGCAAGGTCGCCCCACTGACTGAGTGGTGCCTTGTGGACACGTAGGACATGCTCCATGCGGTTCAGCCAGTCGGTCAGCTTCACGCCCATCCGGAAGATCTCCACACTGTGGAGGAAGGACGTGTTCAGGACGGACCCCGAAGTCGTCGAGGTAGGCAAGTCGTCGCTGCCGCCGGCAGTGGCCTCCGTAGCTGCAGCACGCTGCACTTGCTGCTGCATCCGCACCTGGGTCACGCTCTGCAACGCCTTGTCGAGGTCGTTGCATCGGCGGCTTGCCTCATGGGCGGCGAGGCGCTGCAGCTGGCGATCACGGTCAAGGTCCGTGATGCTCTCCCCGACGTGGGCCAGCAGGTTGGCGAACGCGAACTTGAGCTCTGATTTCGTCAGAGCATCGGCGATAGCCTCCAGGGCCTCGCGTTGTCCGTGCACACTTACCCACTGCAAGAGGGTACGGTTCGAGTACACGCCTCCAAGGAGCCCCACCTTTCGGAGGAGACTGTCGTTGGCGACGACGCTTGAGTGGGCGCTGCCTTGCCCCATTACGGCCGCATCGTAGGAAGGAGGGTCCGCCCCCATTCCTCCGAGTGGCACCGTATCTCCACCACCGGTAGTGATCTTGAGTTGGCCTGCGGCCTCGGCAGCAAACTCCGCGAGCCTACGACGGTCATCGCGAATTGCCTTTGCGGCAACGTCGTCCGGCTCGTTCTCGCGGGAACTTCCCGTGTGACTGCTTTCAATGCCCTTGCTGCTTTTGGCAGTCTCGCTGCCGTCGGCAGCTTCAGGCGATGCGGCGAGCGTCTTGCCCTTCTCGAGCAATCGGCTCGAGTTCGTCGCATGACGATGGCGATGGTCGCGATCCTCGTCGCCTTCGCCATCGTCGACGTCGTGCTCGTCGTCAGGGTCCTCCTCCGGAAGTTCCTCCTCCATCGCGTCGTCCGTCGCATGGGGATCGCCCATGTGCGCGTCGACGTGCTCGTCGAGCACCTTTGCGGCCTCCACATGCTTCTCGGTGTCGCCGAGGTTGGCGTCGGTTGCCTTAGGCGGTAGGGTTGCCCTTGGCGGTACGGTTGCCTTTGGGTTGGCAACCGTGCTCGCAGCGGCGGCTCCCAAAACTAGGAGTCCACCGAGAGCTCGTGGTGACGCCGTCACCACCTTGCCCTTGTTGGTCTTAGACGGTCCGGCACTTGCCATCCCGTCGCTCGTGCAACTAGCACGTGAAGGTTGTTGTGAGGATCACCCCACAACGAGGAGGAATCGCCTCCTAAGGTGTTGCTCTCACGATCGGTGAGGCAATTTCAATTTGTATTTCTATTTTCCTAGGCCGCCACGTCGGCACAAGGTCGTGGGTTTAGAAGCTAGTCCTCCTAGGCTGTGACTCAAGGCACTTGGTAGCAACTAGGATCTAGGAAAACAGAAAATCATAATACAAGGGAGTGACAAGGAGAGTGAGTACCGCTCACAAAACTAAGCCAAAGAACAAGAAGGCAAACAAGTACAAAGTCAAGAACGAAAAGACTACTTTTCTTCTTGTCTTCTTGGTTTCTTCTCTTCTGGCCTTCCTTGGTCTCTTCTTGCGTCTTCTTGTCATGTCTCGTGCCCCTTGGCGGCGTCCTCCTTGAGCCGGCGGCGTTGGGGGAGCCGCCAAAAATTCCCAAGGTGTCTCCCACCTTCTTTTTTGGGTTCTCTCAGGCCGTGAGAGTCCCTAAGCTTGGGGAGGGGCGCTGTCCTAATCTTTGGATGAAGGGATTTTGAAGGAGCCTTCAAAATGAGGAGGATTTTGTGGTTTTAGAGGGTGGGAACTCCCCAACCCGCCCCACAAAAATCTTCCTAGCCCCCTGGAAGTGAAGAGAGGCTAGAAGTAAGAGTCTCCACAAAGTAGAGCTTTTTTCAAGCTCTCTAACGCACTTTATGGCGCTTCAATCCGTGAAGTGTAGACACCGTAGTCCCTTCTGGCGTTTCTGCTGCTGCTTGCAGCTGCCGGCGGCGTTTCATCTATGTCGTAGCCGTCGTTTCCGTCGAACCCTTGGTCGCGAGGGTCGTCTCGCTCTGAGAACCACTGTAACAGGCTGGATCTCCAGCTCCTGCTTTGAAGTCGTCGTCGAAGTTCGCAGAATGGCGTTCTCATTTCGCGTCAGGGGTTTACCCCCTTCGCAAGACTGAGGGGCAATTGTCATCAACGACCCAGAGCAGGGAGACTCGAATATTTCGAGTCTTCGGAGGCCCATTTCCGTTTTTACCTAATCCCCTCGTTTTGGGTCCAAAACGAGGGGATTTTACCTCGAACTCGTGAGTTTACACGAGTTTTCCGGTTTAGAAACTCGTATTTTGTCCTAAACAAACTCGAGTTTCTGTTTTGACACGTCCGCGCGAAATTGTCGCGTGCGAGGCACGATCAGCGATTTCGCGCCGACTTTTCTCGTGCGCTATTCGCTCCTCGCTCCTCGCTCTATCCCTTGAACTCGCTTGTTCTCCCAAGCAAGGAGGGCGAGCGAGGACGAGGGCACGAGGCCACAGGCCTCGGCCCTCGAGGCCTCACGGCCTCGTGGCCGCCGATCGAGCCACCAGCTCGATCAGCGGCCGATGGCTCGCCGGCGGGTGGCCTTCGGCCACTTGACCGGCCGCCGGCCACCCAGCCGGTCGGCCGCCGGCCGGCCGGTAGCCAGCGGGTGGCTGGCCACCGGCCAACCCTCGCGATAGCGAGGGGTGGCTTGCAGCCACCCCCTCGCTATCGCGAGGTGGGAGGGCCGAACTGGCCCTCCCGCAACAATCACAGAAAAGATAACAATAATCATGAGAATGATATCCATGTCAAGAAAACCTATTCATACACAATTTCGCTCACATGTTACATCTATGAGATTTGCATGTTCACCAGAAAGAATTAGATGTTTTTGCGCTACATACTAACCCTCTGACAGTCGCTTCGCGTGGCAGACAAATTATTTTTGCCCCTCTTTTCTTCCCCTTTTTTCAACAACAAATTTGACGAAGTTTCCTACCGCTTCAAAACAAGATAGGAGGGCTAAATTACTCGACTTTAAAATGCTTATAATGAGTTTTACTTGTGAGAAATTGCATTCATACGGTAGATAAAAGGAGAGTTCATGTGCACATCCATGTGGATGGAGGGTTACTTTGTAACCCTTTGCACGCTTTGCGTGTAGCACCTGCCTCTTGTTTCTTTTTTTCTTCGACTCACAAACCCCCAATCGTGGATGTAGGGTTTTATGTCTGCACGGGTTCCAACCCCGCAATCATAGAAAACCCTAAATTCATGAATGGGGTTTGCAATTCGAAGAAAGAAAGAAAAAAGGCTAATCGCTCGATTGCGATTCTCGCGAGGAGGGGGGGGGGGGGGGGGGAAGCGAGAGGGTTGACGCATCACCCCCCACGCTTCGCTTCATCGCCAATTTCAGTCGCCAATCGGGCATGGCCATGAAAATGAATATGGCGTTTTCTGAACTTGCTGGATAAATCATAGTCAATATTCAAGTAATAAGTATCTCAGGCTTGTGTTGAGGCTTGTGCGGATACATCAGCCATATCGCTGATTTTCTTGACATGTAGATAATCTGTCCAAAGCTTAGATCTCATTTCCAGCTTCTATGAAACGACCAATCACTGCTACTTGCAGACATGCTCATTCACACACCTACATTGAACCTTCAAGACAAGTCCTGGCCCTCCCATGAATACAACAAAGCACTAGCCAACGACCACGTATTTGCAAAATCCATCCTTACAGAAATTCAAGTCAAATTCTGCGTAAAACGTATGGAAAAATACACGAATGATTTTAATGAATCATGTGATTTGACCTTCTCCTCAAAGTGGTTGCCGGAATGGTACGTACGTTGCAACGTTATCTACTCGTAATCCAAGATCTAACATCAGACCTCTATGCTCCCAAACACGTGTGCTTGAAGTACACCAAGGGTCACGCAAATGTGTCATTTTTCTGCATAGGTAGGCTGGTAAACACAACTCAACCAACTACGCAAAACTCATACTCATTGCATGCCATCATTTCAGTTTAGGATTGGGAGGCATCGTGGGCTCTTTAGTTCAAATTTTCCCGTTCAAGTATTGTGTTCATCTATGAGGGAGGCATCATGGGACTCTAGGAATCACAATTAAAGTTTTTCATTGAGCACAATAGTGTGCTAAGCTGACCTAGATTGATGTTGTGCCACCAGTCTTGCCTTGCTCCTTCCACCTATAGTCAGTCACATCTTTATAGAAGGAAGATTCTATGTTTGGCTACGTTCGTTGGGCCGCAGAGATATCAACAATGTGGAGTTATTCAATGAGCAAATCTCTAAAGCATCATGTCCACCACATAGTTATCCGAGAATTTTCAACCGTGGAGTCATTAGTGTGAGCATTTTTCAGGTTTTTTTTCATACTCTTGTTTTTTAGGATGCAAAAATCACAACATGTAAGCCAATGGAAGGAACATATGGTTCCTTGTTGGTTTTCCAACCATGTAATGAAGATGTCGACATGCTCAAGATTCCACTCTTGAAACCATTCGCTATAGTAAATCCTATTTCATGTGTTTTCCGAGTGACCGGGGCCTGAAGATGTGGTCCACATAAAACAATGTGATTCCTTTCTAAAGGGTTTATATTGGAAATCACACTCAACAACCATGTATCAAAAAATGTTGGCCACATTGTATAGTTTCTTGTGCTCATGGAAAAAAAATTGGAAGTACATCCCTTGCTTCCAGGCAAACCTCTCCTTTCATACATTGATATGTTGTAGCGCACGGCCGGCACCACGTGGATCTAGCAGGAGTCCTTGGCCTGTGGGCAGTTGGAGGGGATGGCTTGAAGGTCGGAGACCCTCAAGCACCACAGTTTTGGCCTAGTTGGCGAGGTGTAGTTAATCGCCTCATTTTATACACACCACATGTAGTGTATTAGGTACCTAGATTTGGGCAACTTCTATGAAGTTGTCTCAAGAGTTAATCTTCTTGTGTTCACGTAGTGCGCATAGTGTACATAATCTTCTATGTACATGGTACCTGTGCCTTGGGTATTGCATGGTTCATTTCACAACAAAACAAAAGAATGCTATTTTATTAGTGAAACGTGCAATAGATGTACATATGTCGTTCATCATTTCAAGTGGGCTTGTTTGTAATTCGGATGTTTAGTTTCCGTTTTTGTGACCTCGAACGAAGATTGACTTCTTGTCAAGCGTAGTCTTGAAATTGCTTGTCTGTGAATATTCACACGACAAACTGTGCAACTTGTCCTCCGCCCCCTCGATTGTATTGGAGGAGGTTAGCTGGTATGTGTATAATATTGCAACGATTCTTGTACACTAGTATATCATGTAAACCAGTGTAGTTTTTTGCGTGTACAAGACATACATGGACCATGTAAACCTTATTAATGCAACACAACATTTGAGGGGAGGGGAGTCAGCACTGGATCTGATGCCCCCTCCCTCCCAAAAGGGTTGAGTGTATTAGCAAAGTGTACCAGGGTGGTGTATTTCTCTCATGTGGTGAGAAAAAATGATTGTACACTTATGAATGTCCGCTCATTGGCCGCCGATTTATCACGATAGACAATCAAAGGCCGTGGATTGAGGATCTAGAAACTAGTTCTTTACTCTTGTGTAACATAAACAGTTGTTTTTTTTCTCACCAATCAAGTAGACCGAACACACTAACTGGCTACAATATTCTAATACACTCTACCATTTGGGGGAGAGGAGTCATCCAGAGTCCAAGCCCCCCCCCCCCCCCTATAGATATGTCGAGTGTATTAGCGATGTGTATCTGGTCAGTGTATAGATTTTGTGTGACGATGGAAAAAAAAAACTCCACTAGTGTATTCGCATTCGCGGGCATACATACGCACAACACAACAGTCACCACGTAGTCGGGAGTCTCACTCCCCCCCCCCTCCCCTTGATAGCCGAATGTGTTAAGGATGTGTATTGGAACATGTATTGTTGTGACCATTTATTTTGTTTTCTAATTCATTGTATATTATTGTATCTTCTTACATGTATATCACGTATGTATTGATGCACGTACCATGTAAAGTCTCTCAATACCCTTTGATACCCTAAGGAGGGGGATCTTGGAGTCTGACTAACCCCCCCTCCCACAAGACTAGAGTGTATTGGTGAAGTGTATCTGGTCAGTGTATCCAATTTATGTGGTTGAAGGAAAGAAGAAAAAACACTAATGTATTAGGTGTCGAAGGCTTGAAACCTCACAAACCGTCGATGTACGGATATTGAAGATCACGATCTAACGATACAATTTTGTAATTGGGGACGTTGATCCATCTTTGCATTTGGACCGCCAATGTTGGATAATGTAATGTTTCAAGAGAATTTTGTGATAGTCAAGCGAGAAGACGTTGAAATGGTCACCACGTTGTCCCCCCCTCCACAATCATGATGTTTTGTAGTTGTAAAACGAAATGTGTATCGTACAACATCCAAGATTAGTGGGTGGAGGACATCCTCCACCGCCTAGGAGACGTTGCTCCATCCCCTCTAGCTGCGCTCCTGACCACCAAGCGCAGCGCAACCAACGTGTTTGCCGATGTCTTTGTTTACTAAACACAGGACGTCCTCACAACAATGGCAACCGAGGCCACCCTCATACCTTGGGCATAAGAGCTATTCCTCAGGAACAAGGAGGCTTGTGAGGAGTCTCGCATCGAGTGCACAGAGACCCTTGCCTCTCCCGCCATCGCCTTAGTGGCCATTGCCGTCCCCACAAGAGATGCGTCCTCCACCTCCTCGTTGTCTAGGAAGAAGAAGCGCAAGGGGAAAAGGGCAAGGGCTAGCAACAACAACCGGCTGAGTCTAGTGGTGGCAATTCGGTCTGCCACAATTGTGGCCAGCCAAGACACGGGTGAAATACGTGCCCGCACCCGACAGACGAGGTACTCGTCATCGCCACCATACGTTGCCAACGAAAGAGCCGTCTCACCACTACTACCGTAGCAGTCATTGCCCCTCATGCATCCACCCTACTTGGCAGCTCCACCCGTCTGACGGTCGCACCTGCCTCGCTATCACTAGCCTTGTAGAAGCACCATCCGTAGCGTCAGCACCCCTCCATCCGTCACCAGTGCATCTCTACTTCCTCCAGAGCTAAGGCACCGTCACGCTGCAATCGGTCTACTCCTTCAGGCCCTCCACCCATGAGTGCCAGTTGGAGTAGTTCATTTTACTCGAGCTTGGACTACCTCGCCCTCCTCCCCAGGGAAGTGCAAGTTACGTCACCGCATGTTCCCCTGCCCTGTCCTGCATGACAGAGACTGAGTTGTGGTCATGTCCTACATCCTCGTCCATCACGTCATCACCGGTGCCCTCCCCTCTTGCTCATCTTTGTGATGACGTTGCATGGCTTGATGATTGGCAGTCTCGGTTGGCGCCCTCTTCCAGTGCGTCCGCGTCACTCACTCACTGCCTTGTGTCGGTTAGCGATCTGGCGACGCCAGTCTAGGATACGGCCGAAACCTGGATCATCGACTCCGAGACCATGTGTCCAACGATAGCCTCACGAGAGGCCTTTGTTTCCTTGGTTCCGTTGCCAATGTATCTGGTGTTTGGATGGGCTCTGGCCAGGTGTTACTTGTCTACGGCGTTGTCATTCTTTGCTTCCATGGTCCCATTAGGGACGTCTTCGTAAGTGATCTCCTCTTTGCCCCTGGTCTTTAGCTCAGCCTCCTGTCCGTCATAACCCTCGACCACATGAGCATGGACATCATACACTCGCGTGGTATTTGCACTGTGTTCTTGCGTCTGTTTGGTCGTTTCGTCTTGCACGCCACTGCTCGTGACAACCTGTGGCCCATCCTTCATCTGTCCTCCCCGTCGACTGACACCGGCCACGTATTTGTCACTTGTGCGCTCTCTCCGTAACACACCTACCTTCTCTACCACCGCCTCTGCCACGTCCAATCAGTTGCCATCAACAACATGCTCCAGACCAAACCCGCCATAGTCCTTGACCCTGCCTCCTTCCCCATGCCATGTCCCACTGAATGCACTAACTACGCAGAGGGGAATTAAAACCACACGACTTACCCCCAGTCCACCTCCCGTACGTCCGCCCCTCTAGACCTGATCCACTCCGATGTCAGGGGCCCTATTCCCATAGAGTCCGTTGGGAAGCACGATCGATATGTCCTCACCCTCACTGACGACTTCTCCCGCTACAGCCGGGTCTTCTGCCTTCAGTAGAAGAGCAATATCTCTCCGAACATTTTGGACTAGCTTGTTGGTACGGAGCGTGAGTGCGGCCGTCCCCTTTTCCCCTTTTGCTCTGATCGTGATGTTGAGTTCCTAGGCAATACCACGACCTTCCTCGCCTCGCGCGGGATCCGTCATGAGACATCGGCTTCTTACATACCTCCCCAGAACAGCATCTCCAAGCAATGGAACCGCACTATGGCTGACGCAATGCGTACCATACGGTTTGAATCTAGTCTCTCCGTTGGCTTCTACTTCAAGGCCATGGCCTACATTACGTGGGTGTCAAACCGGACTCCCCATGGACCCTTTTCCCGCCGGTCCACACTGTACCAGCACTCGTGTGGCTAGCAAGCTGACCTCCGCCCGGCTTGCATCTTGGCCATCGTGTGTTGCCCGTCCCGTATCATGGCTGCAAGCTCGGCCTCCGTAGATCCCTACACCTTCCTTGGCATCTCGCGACAATCAAAAGCCTGGTGCTTCTGGGATCCCTCCCAACACTATATCATCGAGTCTCAAGATGCCCTCTCCTTTAAGGAGTTGTTTCCCCATGACCTCGTTTGCTCCCGCTCGTCCCTCTCTCGCGTCACGTGGGGGATTGATGAGTCCTTCCTCTGTCCTGCTGCTTTCGGGTGAGACATTGCCTACACCCATTGGTCCCTCCGGGCCATCAGCCCCATTTGCATCCGCTGGCCCCTCTGGTCCGGCCGCCCTGTACGTGACTGCTAGCACCTTTGGGCTGGCCGCCCCGTTTGCGTTTGCTGGTTCCTTGAGGCCAACCGCCTCGATCGTGACTACTATCCCCTCCAAGCCGGCCGCCTCGTCCGTGAATACAAGCCCCATTGGGCTAGCCACCCCGTCTGCGTCCGCTAGCCCCTCCGGGCTAGCCGCCCCATGCGCGACTGCTAACCTCTCCGATCCAGCCGCCCCGTCTGCGTTAGCTGGCCCCTCCAAGCCGGCCGCCCCGTCCCTGAGTGCTATCCCCTCCGGGCCGGCCGCCCATCCGAGTCTGCTAGCCCCTATGGGCCAACCGCCCCATCCGCGTTTGTTGGCCCCTCCGGTCCGCCAGCCCCGTCCACATTAGTTGACTGCTCAAGGGTGGGGCCGACGGCCTCGTCCGCGCCGGTTGGACTGTCTACACAGTCGCCCCTCTAGGATGCACCTAAGGCACCGATCGACTCACTCCCAACTGCTCCCTCTCTCGTGCCTCATGCCCGGCCACACTACTCACATGGCCTTGACGAGAGCCTCCGACCCAGGCCACCAGTGAGTACAAAGGTCGTCATCCTGCATCCTCTCGCGCTACGACCCCCTGTCGCCGCACGAGGCTCCTCGCCTCCCGGTAGATCCACTCCCTCAGTGGCCACCACCCAGGCATGACTTGGCCACATTCGTTGCCATTGTAGATCTCCACCAAGGCTCAGCACTAGATTACACCATGCTCCATGAGGAGTAGAGACAAGCCATCACGGCCGCGCTCACGTGCATACCACCTCAGGCTCAGGATGCGAACGCCCTCACTGTGAGTCCCACGGTATGCCCGGAGGACCCAACCACCCTATGTGAGGCAAGGGTTTCTCCCAAGGCCACACACTGGGAGGCTGCATGTGCCGACGAGCTTGCTGCCATCCGGCAGCATCAGGTCTACAAGCTTTTTCACCTTCTCCCGGTCCAAAACGCCATCGGCGCCAAGTGGGTCCTTTGGCGCAAGTGGAAGCCGGACAGATCCCTAAACAAGTACAAGGCCCGTCTTACGGCCAAGAGGTCTGCTCAGGTCCCGAAATTTGACTACGACCGGATCTTTGCTCCGGTGGACCGGTTCTCCACTAGGTGGGTGTTGTTTGGTCGCGTTGCCCAGCACGGGTGGGTTGTGCATCAGATGGACGTGAGTAACACCTTTCTCCATGGTTCACTAGAAGGGGAGGAACATTGCATAGTACACCATGCACCAAGGTTTTAACGGTGGCACTGGCAGGGGCTGGCGATTGCGGGAGGCCCTCTATGGCTTGAACTAGGAGATTCGTGGCACGCTTCTCAACGGCGGCATCCTCCACAAGACTACAGACCCTGCATTATTCGTCACCTCAGGGGCGAGCCCTTCATCGCCGTCTTAGTCTACGCCGACGACCTCCTCATTGGGTTCCCAGACACAACCACCATCCGGCGCATCAAGAACCTCCTGTATGCTGCTACCAAATGAAGGACCTTGGGCCTGCCCAAGTGTTCCTGGGCATGGAGATAGAACATGGCCGCTCCCACGGCATCCTGCACATCCACCAGGCCGCCTAAGTCTAGACCATGTTTGCTCGCTTCGCCGAACCCTTACTCCTCCTGCCAAGCGCGTACTCACCCATGTCGTCCGATGGCCTGGCAAAGTTGAAGAGCCTCAACCCAACCGTTGTGGGGGAGCCATTTGACATGACCACGTACCTGAGAGTCATCGGGTCACTAATGTTCCTGGCAATGACCAGGCGGCCAAACATCGCGTTCGTCGTTAACCACCTGGCGTAGGTTTCCCAGGAGCCACGTCACCTCCATTTTGACGCCTCGATCCACGTACTACACTATGTCGTCTCAACCCAACAACGAGGCCTCATGTACCATCGGCATTCGTCCGTTGTCGCAATGGGCTACACTGATAGTGACTTGGCTGGCAACCCGGACAACAAGAGTTGCACAGTCTGGATCTTTCTCGTTCGTGACATGGCTGTGTCCAAGGGCATTAGCAAGCAAGGTTGCATTGCACGCACCAGTGCTGAGGCTGAGTATGTGGCTCTTGGCCCTGAAGCATGTGACAGCGTATGGTTGTGTCGTCTGTTGTCTGAGTTGTGTCCACCACGTTCCACTGTAGCAATGAGAGTGCCATGGCCATTGCCGACAATGACGGTGTGTATCACACTCGTACAAAACACATCAATGTTCAGTATTACTATATACATTCATTCTCGCACGACGGTAGCTAAAGCATTGTGTGGGTTGGGACAGCATGGGAGTTGGCTAACTTCTCGACCAAGGCACTGAAGCACGACTCATTCAAGAAGGCTATGGGAGCCGTCGGTATGCATCTGTGAGTTACTCTCTTTACCCCTGCCCGCATATAGCCTGTCATGGGGTAGTCTTGCTTGCTTGGTCAATGTGCTCGCTGCTTGCCCATGTGCCTGTGCGTGTGAGTCATGGGGGAGTTTCGTTTATCGCTCATCTCTCATTGTGCTCTGCTATCTCCTCCTGGCTTGTGTACATCGGTGTGCAGATGACTGACGGCGAGACGCGACGCTAATGGACTGTCGTCCAGTGGAGCCGACGCACGCATTTTGCTGGAGCCTCTTCCCTCGGACACATGACGTGCTCAACTGCATCGGTAGGCCTCCTGAGTAGTCATGTTGCTTGCAGTCACTGCTACCGCAGATGCTGTGTGCACGTGTCCAGTGCCAGATCTGACTGTAGAGTTGTAATTACATCGTCATGTTCTGCTGAAGGTCCAAGTTTCAGGTTGTTCGAGCTCCGTTGCCACCGGGGTCATTCTAGCCTAGACGCTACCTAGGTTTACGTAGCTTTAAATCCTTGCTTCTTTCTTTCTGGATGATTCCGACCACATGACTGCATCTGCGGCGTGGGTATTTTGGTATGATTGGTATGATCTAGTTTTCAGGGAAAACTAGATCATATGGACAACCCCCGGGTTTGGGGTCGTTAGGTGCCTAGTAGAGTTCACCAAGAAAACGCAACATGCTAAGAAAATAGGAATTTCCTTTTTGGTTGATGACCTGTGTAACAAGCACTACAGTGATGAGCTAGGCATAGTTCTGCGAGGGGTCTCTCAGTTGCTTCTATTCTCAGTTGCTCTTATTCTCACTTGCTAATCAGTCATTCTCACTTATGTCAGCCTTTCTGGCACTAACTCCTCAGTGCTCAATTTCCCTCTCACAAGTCTTAGAGTAGCGAGAGGGGACAACGGTGCAAAGCAACGAGCGTGGGGCCATGTCTACTCCAACTATTCGCAAGCCCAACAAGTCGTTCTAGACTAGTTTCAAGCTGATCGCATCCAATGTTGGATTTTCTAAAAAAACACTTGCCACAAAGGCCATAGTGCATTTGGCAGTTGTGAAATGTTCACCTTTTTTTTGCCAGTGGTCGTTGAGAGTCTTCAGGAATTTCCATGCTATGCACCATCTGTATTTTGGCTGGTTTTTGGGTAATTTGTTGTCACCATTTTTCATTGTGGTCTACACACTTTACAGGCCATGTGTGTTATTAGTATGCATAAGAGCTTTTGGCTGTACTTCTGCTGGAACTGATGGAGGTAGTTGCTGTTGGTTAGCCTGCGGTCAAAACTTTGACATTGGTTTGCGACGATGGCAAACCCATGAAGAATCAAAGCACGAACATGATTAATGGCTGCTTGAGAGCGTTTCAAGTTACCCTTCCGACACTTCTTGCCTAGACCAAGTGTTGCCAGGTGGTAACTGCGTGCATGTTTCCCTTGACTTACCGCCCTACAGTGGTTCTAAAGCTTTTCACAGTACCTACTTCAGTGGAGAGTTCCTTTTCATTGTTGAGAGGATGCACAGCCGTACCATAGGATGAGGACGAGGGAGGGTAGGGGGATAGTGAGCGACGATTGGGAGATTGATGGGGATGAGGGCAAGGACGATGGCGGGGTGGAGAAGGAAAAGATTAGTGCTTCGGTGAAGGTCATAGTGAAAACGAAGGTGAGGATGCGCAAAAGGACGAAGGCAAAGGCCTTGAACCGATGCAAACTCATTGATTTCCCTCTCGATCTTTCATTTTTGGTTGATTCTACACGTACGAGGGAAACGGTTCGAATCAGCGGGACTGCGACTTGGAATCCGTCGATTCTGCGTTATTGATGTCCGAGGTTGATGGACATCGATCCTGAGTTTTCGAAAGAACATCGACCAGCGTGTTCGTCTGAAAGGGTCGCTGACGCCTTTCATGGGGTGAACTCCTCACAGGCATGGCGTCGCCAGCGTGGACATGCGCTGCTGCTCTGCTGCCGTGATACGGGCAGTAGCACGACAACAGGTGACACGCACCCGGACGGCGTGTCCAAAGTGCTTCTATTTTTCCCACGAACGATGTTTAAAGGAAATGCAGTTTTATACATCGATGTAGGAATCGGATTTGGTGAACTATGGCTTTATGATAAGCGTCTACATGACAGGCGTTCGGATTGATTATTTTTGTTTGTGCAATTAACAAATTTCCCACATGTTGGGAAGCGTGCTACGTAGAAAGGCATCAAGAGAAAGTCCTAGGAAATCAGCGGGAGTTGTTGGATTCCTCCACTTTCGTCAACTTTTTGGGCGGATTCGGTAACAATTGCGAGCTCTTGCGGACATTGTCGCGTACCCCCTCCTGCCTCCCTACCACAAAATCAAAATAAAAATGAATGCTTTGGTTCAGGTGAGGAAAACGCAATTCTAGCAGGGTTTTGAAAAGGGCACACATAAATGTCAGATTTCTGGTGGGGCACACAAAAATTTCAAATTTTTGGCGGGGTACACAAAAACGTCAAGTTTTCTAAGGGGCACGCAAAATTGTCAACTTTTCTGTGGGGCACACAAAAATGTCATGTTTTTGGAGGGGTACACAGAAATGTAAAAAAACGATCCTGTCACTTTCCGGAGGGGCACACAAAATGTCAAGTTCATCATGGTTGCGCCACATCAGCATTACGTTCATTGATGTATATTTTTATATCATTCGTCACTTTTTGTACTTTCTCTCACTCTAAAAAATAGAAAACTGATCCTTTCGCTAAGATAAAAGATGCACTTGAATCCTCTCAAACGAGGACCCAAACTTTGAGTCTTATTCTTTTTCGCTCGCTTGAACATGGTGTAGTGGACATTCGCTACTCATTCCTTTTTTTCTGAAAACACATAAATAACATGGTTTCAGAAAGAGCACACAAAAATGTAAAAGTTCAGGTGTGCACACAAAGATGTCATTTTTTACAAAGAGACACGAAAATGTCACTTTTTGGGCACACGGAGTGACCCTCTTTCTAAATGTATTCCCCGATAACATTCCCAACACTTGGGTTGAATCAATGCTCCTCACACACACCCAAGAGTGTCCTTATAATGATTAGAATTCTACTACGCACAATTTTTCATGTAGCTTGTGGGGGGAATATCTTCCTTGTATGTAATCGTAAATGACTATTCATTATATTATTAGGGCACCATAATAACATAATAAATAGTCGTACATGATTACATATAAGGAAGATATTCCCTTCACAAGCTACATGAAAAAGTGTGGGTAGTAGAATTCTAATTGTTAAAGGGACACTCTTGGATGTGTGTGAGGAGCATTGATTCAACCCAAGTGTGGGGGAAGCTGGAAAACCTAGGCAGCAGGTTGGGGCAGCAGCGTTGTTGATGCAGCGTGTGGGCTTCCATGCTCGTTTAAGTCTGCTGCCCCCTTAGTCTGCTGCTCTAGAGTCTAAGTCTGGAAGCTCTGGGTTTGTTACTCACAAACGCACGCGCTAGTGTTAACGCCAGAAGGCAGCTAAAAACTGAAAGTGATTGATTAGGAATGAAGAATGAGCAACAATGGGAGACCCCTCCAAGTTCTACCCCCCCTCCTCACTAGTGTAGAACTTGTTACTCAGCTAACCAGCCAATCAGAAAACTGTCCTACAACTATTTTCTGGCAGGCAGGGTTTTCTCGGTGAGCCCTGCCAGACGCCCGACAGCCCAAACCCCGGGGGTCGTCCGTTTTGCCTGAAAACTGGATCATACCATAATACCAACGCTACAAACGCAGTCGTGCGGTCAGAATCAGCAAGAAGAATAGCAGCAAGGAGTTATGGCTGCCCGAACCCAGGTAGTGCCTACGACAGTCAATGATGCCAAGCAGGGCCACACAGTAGGACACATGGACCCTAGGCACAGCATGATGCTACAGACGCAAGGCCACAACCAAAACCAGCGCTGGATGTATGGAAACGGAATCTGCAGTGGCAGTGACCACCGGCGGCCCGACTGCCAAGGAGGCCTGCCGATGGAGCTGAGCGCATCGCCGGAGGGAGGAGGCTCCAACGAACGGTGCGTGGGCCTCAACACGCATCGGCTCCACCGAGCGACACTCCAGCAGCGTCGAGTCTCACCGTCGGTCATCTGCATGCCGATGAACACAAGCCAGGACGACACAACAAAGTACAATGAGAGATGCACGAAAACCAACATTCCCCCACGACTCACAGGCGTAATGCACATGTGCGAGCAGAGATACAGTCAACGACGAGACCCCCCCCAGGCCACGCAGAGACGCAAACAAGGACAAAGAGAGCCACTCACGGACGCACGCCGACCAAACTCACAGCCTTCTTGAACGAGTCGCGCTTCAGTGCCTTGGTCAAGAAGTCAGCCAACTGTCGTGCTGTCTCAACCCACATGATGCTGATGTTGCCGTCATGCAACAACGAACGCACATATTGATGCTCGACGTTGATGTTCTTTGTGTATGTGTGATGCATGCCGTCATTTTTTGCGATGGCCATGGCACTCTCATTGTCACAATGCAACGTGATGGATGCGACAGACTGACGCAACTCGGACAACAGACGACGCAAGCACACACTCACTTTAAGCCGAACAGTACCTACGGCACTGATTACGGTTTGTGGCTTCCTTGAATGTACAAGATGACTGGGGATTTGGAATCTACAGGAAAAACCATGCGAGATTGACCCAAGAAGGGGGTCGATCCATCAAGAATTCAGGAAGATACGCCCGGCCAAAGGTTGGACCGGCCTAGGGGAAAAAGGTGATGGGAAATTGTCCCCAAAGACCAAGGCTCGACCCTCGGAAGACCCAACAAGGCCGAAGTGCACCTTGGGGCCCGAATATTCAATGAGTCAAGGATCATTGAGGGCCAAGGGCGCTTCGGAACGGAGCCCCGGTGTGTTATTACCAGAAAGGGCGCTTCGGGCGGCCGTCACTGCCGCTAGTAGTGCTGCCAGCGGCAGATTACCGTGGTTCACGGAAACGGCCATATCTCGGCCGTTCCTCCATGGAATGGTGCGATTCTTGGTGCGTTGGAAAGCTGAAACGATGAGCTACGTGATTTCAAGGCAATAACGCTCATCCCAGGCCTGTATGGGGCCGCGCACGGCTCGGCGACCTCGGGTCGCCTAGGATGTGTCATCATATACATATAGTCTTGTATGTTGACACTTGAATAACAAGTGCAGTTTACTCCCACTGTGCCACACGTGTTCCCGTGCTCCCCCAAGACGACCCTATGCTTCCACAACCCCGGGAAGGTGTGAACCGGCCTCCCCTTGGTCGCCGTTGCCGCCGGTTGGTGCCTACACCATTCGGTTGAGGCTAGCAGACCGCGCCCGGTTCACACTTGGTATCAGAGCCACCCTTGGCTCAGGGGCACAATCATCGACATGGCAACCTCTCCTGGTCAGCGTAGACCAGGATACATCTTGTCACTTTGTCGGATCCGTGCCCAAGGCCAACCATAGACTCCGGTGACAAGGCGGTAACCGGAGGACCCGTTGAGGAAGAAGTTGCACCGGACGCAAAGATGACTTCATCCGGCTCGTCCTCGTTGGTTACGGCGTTGGACGCGCAAGGCAAAGAAACAGCAGCCGCAGCGTTGCAGAAGTTGCTCGCCGGCATGCAGGCCAAGATGGACTTGTTGGAGAAGCAAAATGCGTACCTCAATGAAGAGCTCACGAAGCGTCCAGTGCCAACACCAGTGGCAGTTGCCACCACAAACGTACCTGCGGTGGGCGTCCCGAGCCCGCCCAAGCCGGAGCCGTTCGACCCATCGAAGAAGGATGGACCAGCTTCGCATGCTTGGACACTCGGACTAGAGCTGTACTTCACCGCCATCGGCGTGGATGCCTCAAGGTACGAGGCGCACCGCGACTATGCCGTGACCCTGTTGAGAGGGGCACCGTTGGATTGGTGGGCCAATGTGATGCGGTCCAATCCACATGGCAGTGGAGCAGCAATGGTCGACGGCATTGCGGCCGCGACCGGAATCTCAACCCCATCGGCTCCAACCTACAGTAGTGGCGACCCTACCCTCAAATGGCCGACCTCGTGGAAGGAGTTCACAGAGTCGTTCATCAAGCGCTTCACCGTGGGTGACGTGAGGAACAATGCACGTGCCAAACTACGTCGGCTTCGCCAAACTGGAGGCATCGCCGACTACACCCGCAAGTTTTGTGAGATCATTGCCAATTGTGGCTTTGACTCTCATGAACTGTGCTTCCACTACAGCAACGGCCTCAAGAACGACGCCCGCGCTGTGACGGTGATGCACGACCTCAACGACGACCCGCTGGGGATGATCGTAGCAGTAGAGCGGTACGACTCACGCGTAACGCAGGCTCATGCCAATAGCCACAACTCTTGGGGTGGTGGTTACGACAAGCGTGCCAAGAGCAACAACACGCCCTTGGAGATTGGAGCATTGCAACAGCGCAAGTGCTACAACTGTGGCAAGCCTGGCCACATTGCGCGCGACTGTCGAAGTCCAAAGAAGGGCAACGGCAAGGATAATTGGCAAGGGAAGGGGAAGCAAGCCACGAAGGAAGCAGAGAAAGCAACAAAGGAGTCGGGAAACGAGGAGATCAGGGAGTAGAAGGCATTACTCCTGGCTCCTCTCAACCCAAACCGCCAGTTGACCGCCCACCCGAACGCCTTGCGGCAAATAAGGGGGTTTCCGAGGTCAAGGCATGGGACGCGGGGTATGACATGGAGCAGCCCGCACTTCTCTTGGAGGCGCGAGTGAAAGGTGTCAAGGAGAAGGTGGAGAGCCTGCTGGATTGTGGCGCAAGCCACAGCTTTGTGAGCATGGAATGTGCTCGGAAGTGGGGCCTTGCGCTCACGAGCAAGAAGCGGACCGCTAACCAAGTGGACGGTACAATTGAAGTGGGGTACCTGGCCCGTCCCCTCTCCATTTGCGTGGGGAAGCTTCGCATAACGACCGTATACCGGGTGTGCCCGATGAAGGATTGTGATGTGATCCTTGGTCGTGACTTCCTCCACAAGTACAATCCCGTCGACAATTGGGAGGCGCGCACCGTCTCAGTCAAGCTCAAAGACAAGGAGTATCCCCTGCCTACGTGGTCCAAGGAAGAGGCCACAGAGGAGGAGACTTGCGGTGAGGAAGCGCTGCAGCAGTCGGTGCCTTGCGAGGAGGAATCGGTGCATATGATGCTGAACTTGGTGCAGCTCAAGCGCGCGATTCGAAAAAAGGAGCAGATGTTTTTGGCATTCGTGCGAGATGTGGAGGATGATTTTGACAAACCAGAGGACGTGGCGCCTGCTGTGGCGCATGGGGCGACTTGTGAGCAGCCGGGGGCCCAAGGCAAGTTTGCCGCGGTGCCTGAGGGGCTTCGAAAGGTGTGTACGGAGTTCAAGGACGTGTTCCCCTACACCCTCCTGGCGGGTCTGCCACCAAAGCGGGACGTGGACCATCGCATCGACCTCAAACCTGGAGCGCGCCCGCCTCTTCGTGCAACGTACCGCATGAGTGACGCACAGGTGCAGGAGCTGAAGAAGCAGCTGATTGAGATGACGGAGCAGGGCTTCATCCGCCCATCCTCTTCTCCTTACGCTGCACCTGTCCTGTTTGTGTAGAAAAAGACAGGGGAGATGCGCATGTGCGTGGACTACCGGGCATTGAATGAGTTGACCATCAAGAACCGGTACCCGCTTCCACGAGCCAAGGCGCTCTTTGATCAGCTTTGTGCGGCTCGCTTCTTCACAAAGGTCGGCCTCCATTCCGGCTACCACCAAATCCGCATCGTAACAGATGATGTGGAAAAGACGGCCTTCCGTACCCGTTATGGTCACTACGAGTTCCTCGTGATGCCTTTCGGGTTGACCAATGCGCCGTCCACCTTCATGGCGGCGATGAACAACATCTTCAGGCCGTACTTGGACGACTTTTGGTGGTTTATCTCGATGACATCTTGGTGTAAAGCAGGACGGTGGAGAGCATGAGGAGCATGTGAAGAAGGTACTTGAGATTTTGAGGAAGGAGAAGTTTTTTGCAAAACTCTCTAAGTGTGAGTTCGCAGTGGCTAAAGTTGAAATCCTCGGACACAAAATTGGCAATGGATAGATTGCCATGGACCCGCGCAAAGTGTCGACCGTGCAAGAGTGGCCGAAGTTGCGTAACGCGTATGATGTGTAAGTGTTCCTTGGTTTTTGCAACTACTACCGCAGGTTCATGCTTGGCTACGCGGGAGTGTGAGCGCCACTCTCCAACCTCACTCACAAGGATCGCGAGTGGACTTGGAGGGTTAGCAAACAAGAAGCCTTTGAGAACCTCAAAAGGGCTCTGACCTCCGCGCCGGCCTTGCACTTGGCCGACAGCAGCTGTGAGATTGAAATGGCGACGGGTGCATCGGACCTGGCCATTGGTGGGATCCTTTTGCATGACTTTGGCAACGGGTCGCAGCCGGTCGCCTACTACTCGCGCAAGTTGCGCGGGGCGGACCTGAACTACGCCACCCATGACAAGGAGATGCTCGCCGTGGTCGCATCCTTCAAGAACTGGCAGTGCTACCTCGAGGAGCAAAAATGTACGGTCTACACCGACCACCACGCGTTGAAGTACTTCAAGACGCAGCCGAACCTGAGCCGGCGGCAAGCGCGTTGGGTGGAGTACCTCAAGTCGCACTTCGACTACGAGATCGTGTACCGGCTGGGTCGCATCAACCCAGCCGACGCACTCTCAGGACGACCGGACCTGACAATGCGGATCGCGTCTCTCACCGTCCATGAGGATGCTTTCCTTGTGAAGCTCTTCACGGAGGGATACGAGGCGCATGGAGAGTACGACGCTCGGAGATTTTTCTTCGAGGCGCCGTATTGGTGACAGCGTGGCACGCAGCAGGTGGTGGTTCCCGCGGTGACGGCGCTTCAGCAGTTGATTTTGGAGGAGTGCCATGACAGTGGCCCGAGTGGCCACTTCTCCGCCGACAAGACATTGAAGACGGTGGCTCGCTTCTTTTGGTGGCCCACCATGTCGTCGGAGGTGGCTGAATTCTGCCGGAGTTGTGACGTGTGCCAACGGCACAAGGCGCGGAGGACGGAGACTCCGGGTCTCCTCCAACCCTTGCCCATCCCCGAGCAGCCGTGGCAAGACATCTCCATGGATTTCACCATGCGTTTGCCCACGACAGCGGCAGGCCACAATGCGGTGTTGGTGGTGGTGGATCGCTTCAGCAAGATGTCGCACTTCATTGCAATGCGTGATACGGTGAGCGCGGAAGGCACGGCTCGGCTGTTCCTCGAGCACGTGGTGCGTCTCCATGGCATGCCGCAGTCCATTGTGAGCGGCCGTGATCCGCATTTCACAAGCAAGTTCGGCGAGAACTTATGGAACGGTACGGAAGCAAGGTGCAGCTGTCAACCAGTTTTCACCTCCAAACTGACAGACAAACCGAGTGGACGAACCAGACGTTGGAGCAGCTCCTCCGTACAGTGGATGATCCGGACGAGACGGTGTGGGACCAGCGGTTGCCGGCCGTTGAACTGGCGTATAACTCTGCCACGTCCGCCTCCACCGACAAGGCGCCATTTGAGGTGGTGAACGGGACGGTGCCCGCCACGCCCCTCAGTTTGCACGTCGCAAGCAACCTGCCCGCGGTGGAGTATACCGCACGTGACGTCATGCAGATTTGGGTGGCAACGCAGCATGCACTGGCAAAGACGCAAGCACAATAGAAAGTGCAAGCGGACCGCCGATGCATGGACGCAACGCTCAATGTCGATGACCGCGTGCTTCTGAACAACGCGCACGTCAAGCTTCGCGGGGTCCGGTCGGACAACTCGAAACCCCGGTGGCTTAGTCCATTCGAGGTGCTTGAAATGCAGACACCCGTGATACGCAGTTGGCTCTTCCGCCAAACTGGACGCAGTTCTGAGCCTCCCCCTCCGGTGGTGATCGAGGGCGAGCAAGAGTTTGAAGTGGAGGCCATCCTTGTCCACCGTCACCGTGGCCGTGGATGGGAGTACCTCGTCAAGTGAAAGGGCTATGATGCAGCCCACAACTCATGCAAGCCTGCCCACAAATTCAACATTGGTGGGGTGAAGGCCATCCTCCGGGAGTATCAAGAGCGAACCGGGACGGCTCCCTCCTAAATGGGGGGTTAGTGTAAGCCAGACAGTGTCTACGGCACTTATTACGGCTTGTGGCTTCCTTGAATGTACAAGATGACTGTGGATTTGGAATCTACAGGAAAAACCGTGCGAGATGGACCCAAGAACGGGGTCGATCCATCGAGAATTCAGGAAGATACGCCCGGCCAAAGGTTGGACCGGCCGAGGGAAAAAAGGTGACGGGAAATCGTCCCCAAAGACCAAGGCTCGACCCTCGGAAGACCCAACAAGGCCGAAGCGCACCTTGGGGCCCGTATATTCAATTAGTCAAGGATCATTGAGGGCCAAGGGCACTTCAAAACGGCGCCCCGGTGTGTTATTACCAGAAAGGGCGCTTCGGGTGGCCGTCACTGCCGCTAGTAGTGCTACCAGCGGCAGATTACCATGGTTCACGGAAACGGCCATATCTCGGCCATTCCTTCACGGAATGATGCGATTCTTGGTGCGTTGGAAAGCTGCAAACATGCGCTACGTGATGCCAAGGCAGTAACTCTCATCCCTGGCCCGTACGGGACCGCGCACGGCTCGGCGACCTCGGGTCACCTAAGATGTGTCATCATGTATATATAGTCTTGTATGTTGATAATTGAATAACAAGTGCAGTTTACTCCTACTGTGCCACACGTGTTCCCGTGCTCCCCGAAAACAACCCTATGCTTCCGAAACCCCGAGAAGCTGTGCACCGGCCTCCCCTTGGTCGCCGTTGCCGCCGGTTGGTGCCTACACCATCCGGTTGAGGCTAGCACACCGCGCCCGGTTCACACTCTCACACGCGCCTGAGCCAAGAGCAACGTACTCAGCCTCAGCAGTGCTGCGTGCAATGCACCCCTGCTTGCCGCTGCACCATGACACAATTGTGTCACCAATCAGAAAGATTCAGCCTGTGCGACTCTCATCGTCCAAACTGCCGGCCTGTCACTGTCGGTAGCCCACCGCTGAACGTAATGATGTGTTGGTTATTGTCACGAACACACGCAAGTGCCCTCTTGTCTCCATTTACACACACATCTCACCACTGCAGGTGATTAATCTGGATTAAGGCTACATGGTGCAAGACTGTGGTGCAGCATGAAGAACACAGAGGATGTGCCTCCCTCAAGCTGCCAAGTTGTGGCTTCAGCACCAGTCTTGTCGCATGCCTTAGTTTAGTAATGCACTCATACTAAAAGAGGATACAACTTGTGGGAATGCATGCCTGTTAGTTGATTGCATGCTTGCATGTTCCTAGAGTGGTGAACCGGGTTGCTGATCCCTTGGGACCACACGTCCGGCTTGTGCCGAAGTGTGAGAAACCGCCTGGAGCTCGTTCGCTCCAGGGTCGGGTTCGATCCCTGGGTGGCGTCCGGGCCCCACGACGATAGCCTCGCGTGGGTGGCCCGGTCAACTGGCTCTCACCACCTCGCTCACACTCACTCTCGCTAATCTAGCTGTGACTCTATTTTCTAAGTCGTGAGCGTTCCCCGATCCATGGCGTATTGTGTTGCTTGTCATCTACTTCCTTGCTAGCACAGCAACTGCGCCTACCTACTGGTATCAGAGCAGGAGGGTTGTCCCTCCCGCCGTGACGTCCTGGGACCTCATGAACCTCATGCGCTAAGCGTCTGGTGATTCCCCATAAGCCACAGTGCGAGACAGCGGCAGCCTAAGCAGCATCAGCAGCAGCGGCGGTCATTCTGTAGACCCGCTTGCATAACACTCGTGCATCTCAGCACGAGGTCTGGGCAGCTTAGGCAGCAGCAACAGCTGCCACTCTGAGCAGCTTCTCATATCGAGCGACGGGCAACCCCGCTCAAGCCACAGCATAGGGCCGTGGCGGACCAAGCAACAGCAGCAGCAGCGTAAGTGATGGTCTAACGTCACACTCGCAGATCTGAGAGTGAGATCGCAGCAGCTTGGACATCAGCAGCGGCCGCCACTCTGGGCAGCCGCTGTCATCAACCGACTGGTGATTCCGAGGCTTGGGCCATGGCGAACCAAGCAACAGCAGCAGCAGCGTAGGTGACAATCTAATGTCAGACTCACAGATCTGAGCGCGAGACCGCAGCAGCTTGGACATCACCAGCGGCCGCCACTCTGGGCAGCCGCTATCATCAACCAACTGGTGATTCCGAGGCTTGGGCCATGGCGGACCAAGCAACAACAGCAGCAGCGTAGGTGTCGGTCTAGACCGCCGCAGCTTGGACAGCAGCAGCAGCCGCTACTCTGGGGAGCCGCTGGCGTCGACAGACGGGGAACCCTAACCCGCCACAACATAAGGCCGTAGCGACCCAAGCAACAACAGCAGCGGTCATGCCTTGCAGCCGCTTGGGCTAAGCCGCTTAGCCGCTTGGCACGAGAAGCAACTTAGGTAGCAGCCTGGGCAGCCGCAGCAGCCGCCACTCTGTGCAACTGGTGCTCTCACAGCCGTGATCTCAGCCCCAATCCTGCAGAGGTGGCAGTCTGGGCAGCCGCAGCATCCGCCGCTCTGTGCAACCGCTACTATCACAGCCGTGACCTTAGCCCCAACCCTGCAGCCAGACTTGAACCTAGCGTGCTCTCAGCCACCGCGGGCTGCCCCGAGGCAGCCCATCAATCTGTACACTGGCGTCTCCACCTGAGATCGAGCCAGCACCTCTGTCATAAACAGTGGCTCAGGACGGTGCAAACACTGACGAGGAGCTTGCATACTACGAGGAGAGAGGGGAGAGAGAGGTGTGGTCGAGGGTGCGTCGCAGCAGTCCGGGGTATCATCTCGGTGAAGACTACGATCCCGCTGATCACTACGCGTGGGCGGACGCGAGGGACTACGCAACACGCTGTCAATCAGCCGACGACGACACGCCAACGTCGCTGAACCATTCGACAACAGCACCACAAAACAGCCACCGACCTCTTCACTCTCTGGTAAGACCACCCATTTCCCATAGGACGCGACCGCAACACCGCCGTTCTGTTCCTCGTGGTGCAACTCCACCTGATGCAGCGGCAGCATCCGAGGCCTCCGCTCCGCGTCGTGCTGCATCCCCAACCACATTTGCTGCAGAGCCCATTCCGTCCCTTGATATTCTCTCAGCATTGCTGGCTATCCTTTTGTCCAGCGCTGCCGTTGCCACCACCCTTGCAGCCATAGCACGTGCCTCACGTGCACCAGCTAGCACTGCTACAGGTCTAGCCGTTGACGCATATACTGCAGCGGTTGACCAGGGACTCTTGGCGGCCTCTGCGGTCAACATAGCCATTCAGGTTGCTGCAGCAGCAGACGCAGTTGCATCCGCCGCAGCCTCAGCAGCCACAGCACTCTCCAATGCAGTTGGCTCTGCTGACATCTCCACAACACAGGCAGTCTCTCTGTCATCCACATCATCATCAGTCACTCGACATCTACAACTGTTGATTTTGATCGCTGCTGTTGTCGTCGCTCTGTCAGGTGCAGCTCTGACAGGTGTAGCCTGCTTTGTCGTCACCACATCGTCCTTTGTTGCATCCGTCTCCTCCTTAGCTGCAGCAGCACTTCCACCACTGTTCTCTTTGCACCGCAGTGCGTGGTGAGCCTGCCTTTCTTGTACCTCCGCACTCTTTGCCTTCCCTGTGTTGGCGTGTTCGTGCGTTCAGGTTGTTGCCTTGCAGCGCACTTTCAACACCGATCTTTTACTTCCCACGCCCACTCGGGCAAGGGAAACTCTGCCGAAATTTTTTCGGCAGCGTCACGTCGCTGGCACAATGCCAGTTGACGATGACCAATACACAGCACTGCAGGCTGAGCTTCAGTGTGAGCGCACTGCATTACAGGCAGCTCTTAGTGCTCAGCGGGCTGCTGAGGAAAAACTTAAGGCTGAGCAGGCTGATCAAGAGACATTCGCCGACCACATTGCTGACTTGGTTCTGAATCGCCTGCAGCCAACACTGCGCAGCACTCAGTCCGCTAGCATTGTTGTCGCTTTTTCCACTTCTCCCGCTTCCGCTTCCACTGCTGCTGGTACATCTACCTCTGATCCACTTGCAGTCGCCGCAGCTGCTGGCGCTGCTGCAGCCAAAGCGCTTGCCTCAACAGTGCAACGCAAGCCTGACTTTGATTCCACCCCACCTCACTTCACACCCAGTCTCACCTCTCACTCTTGGGAGGTTCGTTTTAGTGCCTGGGCACAAGGAGAACAACTCTGGGAATACTACCATGCACCAAATCCCTCTGTTGTCCCACCTTTTGTGCCTGTCGATTCTGAGTCAGCGCGAGCAGTCCGAGCCCTCATTCGCGCTGGACCAGACAATCTCACTGATGAGATTGGATCATACAATGCTGACACTGCACGCCGCACTCCCGCTGACCCGGTCGGGGCTTATGCCCTGATCAAGCGGCGCACGACAGTCACTGGTCACGCGGCACAGAGCGTCCTCACCGTCCAGTTCAACACGCTCTCCATGCGTGCTGACGAGACTGCTGACGCCTACTGGGCTCGCAGTCTGCGCCTGCTGCGTGACCTCGGCAAAGCCGCCCCAGGCCAACTCCCCGCTGTCCTCTCCATCGTCAACGGTCTCATCCCTGAACTCAGCGACATCTTTCGCGAAGTGAAGGCCACAGAGTTGGAGCGTCTGGCGGCAATGCCTGTTCCCGCTGACGCACCCCCTGGGATTGGGGCTTTGTGGGAGTTCACCTCCCAGCGCCTCACTGACTGGTGGAGCTCCTTGCAGAACAAACGCATNGGGGCTTATGCCCTGATCAAGCGGCGCACGACAGTCACTGGTCACGCGGCACAGAGCGTCCTCACCGTCCAGTTCAACACGCTCTCCATGCGTGCTGACGAGACTGCTGACGCCTACTGGGCTCGCAGTCTGCGCCTGCTGCGTGACCTCGGCAAAGCCGCCCCAGGCCAACTCCCCGCTGTCCTCTCCATCGTCAACGGTCTCATCCCTGAACTCAGCGACATCTTTCGCGAAGTGAAGGCCACAGAGTTGGAGCGTCTGGCGGCAATGCCTGTTCCCGCTGACGCACCCCCTGGGATTGGGGCTTTGTGGGAGTTCACCTCCCAGCGCCTCACTGACTGGTGGAGCTCCTTGCAGAATAAACGCATCCACCGTGCAGCTGTTGCAGCAGCGACCACCGCACTTCCCTCCTCCTCTACCTCATCAGCCTCCAGCTTATCCTCCGTCTCCACCTTCACTACCACCGCCACTTCCCTTGCTTCCCAAGGAAGTGGGCGTGGTGGAGGCGGCAACAAAGGTAAAGGCAGAGGAGGTGGCTCTGGCGGTGGAGGACAGGGGAAAGGGGGAAAAGGCCGCGGTTCTGATAGCNTCTGATAGCACAGCATCTCACTCCTCCTCCTCCAGCACTGTCACTTGCTGGAACTGTGGCGCCGCTGGTCATGCAGCGCCCAAGTGCCCTGAACCACCAGATGATGCACGCCTGGCCTCAGCCATGCGTGCTCACTGGGCACGCTCTTCAGGGTCAGGTGGAGGCTCTGCCCGCTCCTCCACCTCCACAGGGTCCAGTCGTAGCTCCACGCACACGTCTTCACCATCCCCTGCAGCAGCTGCCTACAGCACTGTCCTCTCTGCACCTTCTCCACCTACACCCTGGGGTTGGCCCCCGGGATTTGAAGGTCCTGTCTACTTCGGGCCTCCTTCCGGCTTCTACTCACCTCCACCATGGGCGTCCCGCACTCCTGGTCCCCAGCCACACACCTCCACGGCACTCATCACCGGACCCCCTGAGGACGAGCGCCAGTTGGACTCTGCGCTCTCTCACGCCATCCACCAGCGTCACCTCCGTGATCAGGGAGGTGAGAGTGTACGTTCAGTCGAGGAGGGCCTTGCGTGTGCTGTTGACTTGTCTCTTCGTGGACCCCCCTCCGGTCATGTTCAGGGGTGTCCCCCAGATGATATCCCATGGATTGAGAATTGGCAGTCGTACAGTCTCCCTCGTTGCCTTGCTGCTTGTGGCCAGCGTCTCTTTCCACATTCTGCCATCGCTGCTGTGAGTCGTGACCCTGCGTCTGTCCGTATGACGGGTGGCTTCTGGATCCTTGATTCAGGAGCCACCCACCATATGACTTCCTGTCATTCAGCGTTTGTGTCGTTGGGTCCTGTTGGTTCTGTTCGCTTTGTGCGCACTGGCTCTGGCCACCTTCTCCCTGTACAGGGGGTCGGTGTCGTCCACTTCGTTGGCCCTGGGGGGGAGCTCTTCCTCCCTGACGTTCTCTACGTGCCTGCTCTTGAGCTCAGTCTGCTGTCTGTTACGACTCTCGACGACCAGGGCATGGACTTCTCATCCAGCCGTGGTGTTGCCTCTGTCATGCATCGCAGCACTGGTCGTGTCTTACTGCGAGGCACTCGCTGTGACCGTCTGTTCCGCGTACCCTCGTTTGCACCTCATCCCTCCACGACTGCTCTTGTTCATGTGGCCCGTTCCCTCACTCCTGCACATGCACAGTTGCTCCATCGTCGTCTCTGTCACATTCACACTGCTGCCATTGACAGTCTGCTTCGGGACATGCCTGCAAATGGCCTTGATGCCGACACGTTCCCTGCACCCTGCCCCACTGACTGTCTCGACTGTGCTCAAGGCAAAATGCATCGCTCCCCATTCTCCACTTCTGAGTCTCGCACGTCTCACCCACTTGATCTCCTACACGCTGATGTCATGGGACCCCTTGCCCATGACGCCCTTGGGGGTGTCGGACGTTATGTCCTCTGTCTCACAGACGATTTCTCTCGAATGCGCTGGGTTTTTGCCCTTCGGCAAAAGAGTGACGTCTGCTCCACCCTTGAGTCCTGGCTGCCACAGGCCGAACTGGCCTGTGNAGCAGAACGGTGTCTCGGAACGCTGGAATCGCACCCTCGCTGATGGAGTTCGTACTCTCCTCAGCGAGTCCTCACTCTCGTCCGTCTTTTCATTCGAGGCCATGTGCTACATGACCTGGGTATGGAACCGTGTTCCCCACGGTCCCCTTCCCCGCCACATCACCCCCTTTGAGCGCTGGTATGGCCGCCGTGCTGACCTTCGCCTGGCTCATGTCTGGGGCTGTGTGGCTGCTGTCTGGTTGCCGGAGGACTCTCGTGATGGCAAACTGAGTCCTCGTGCGCGCCTCTGCACGTTTCTTGGCGTCTCTGCCATGTCTAAGGCGTGGCGTTTCTGGGACCCCGACCGTTCCCGTGTCATCGAGTCGCGTGACGCTCTCTTCTTTGAGGATGTCTTTCCCCGTGACCTGTCCCATGTCCCACCTCCGTCGTCTCTCTCCTCGCTTC
The DNA here is from genome assembly GCA_023375785.1 of Penium margaritaceum. Lineage (NCBI taxonomy): Eukaryota > Viridiplantae > Streptophyta > Zygnematophyceae > Desmidiales > Peniaceae > Penium > Penium margaritaceum. Next base: position 4,180 of record SZWC01023596.1, on the reverse strand, counting down.
GTCGGCTTGGGGGGGGTGGGTCTCTTCCAGCCTCCGATCTCCGTGCGTTCACGTCTTCTCCTCAGACAGCGTCCCCTGTTGTCACTCCTCCGGACAGTAACGAGGACTCAGTCTCCTCCGGGTCAGAGGCCTCAGCCCCCTCCCCGGAGTCCGAGTCACCCCGGTCCTCAACCGGCAGTCCTGTGCCCTTGTCGTCTACCGCCATCCCCAAGTCCTCACACTCGGCACCCACTCCCGCACAGTCCACTGCTCGCTCCACTTCCACCTCATCCCCGGGCCCTGCAGTTTCTCCAGTGCTTGACACCACTGCAGGCGGTGAGCCTCAGGCTCGGCCCCCTTGCCCAGAGCCTTATACTCATGGGGGGAGACTTCGTGCTCTTCCCTCCTCTCAGCCCTCCTCCTCTAGGGCGCCTACTGAGGCTGTCCCGGCAGGCTCATCCACTGCCTCTCAGCGAGTCACTCGCTCTAGAGCCACACCCTCCACAGCTGGTCCGTCAGCGCGCCCCACCGGCCTTGACGCACTGGGCCTATCTGTGAGTGTCGTGCACCCAAACTCTGTAGTTGGCTATGCTCTTGTAGCCCACGAGTTTCACGGTGCTCTTGAGTCTTCCGTCGCTGGTTATGTCGCCGCATGCTTTGCGGCCGCTGGCCTCCCTGCTCTCCCTCCTGAGCCCACCACTGTCCGGGAGGCTCGTGAGGCAGCAGACGTTGACCTCTGGGAGAAGGCCATGCAGGAGGAGCTCACAGCCCTCCAAGATCATGGAGTCTTTGAACTGGTGGATCTGCCTGCAGGTCGCAAGGCAGTCTCCGCCCGATGGGTCCTTCGGCACAAGCTGAAGTTCGATGGAACTGTCGACCGGCACAAGGCACGTCTTACAGCAAAGGGATTCTCCCAGATCCCCGGTGTTGACTTTGATGAGACCTTTGCTCCGGTCGGGAGATACACCACGGCTCGAGCACTCTTAAGTCTCGTCGCCTAGCACGACTGGGAACTGGAGCAGATGGACGTCAACAACGCCTTCCTGCACGGGAAGCTCGATGAGGAGATCTACATGATCCAGCCCCCTGGCTTCACTGATGGCACAAGCAAGGTCCGGAGACTGCGCAAGGCCCTCTACGGGCTCAAGCAGTCTCCGCGATGCTGGAACATGGAGATCTCCTCGACTCTCGAGCGGGGAGGCTACCGTCGCAGCACGGTCGATCCAGCGCTCTTCTTGAGCGATCCCTCAGAGCCGTTCGTTGCAGTGTTGGTCTATGTTGATGACCTGCTCATTGCCTCGCCCAGCCCGGCAGCTGTCCAGTCAGTGAAGGGTCTGCTGCAGTCTGTGTACAAGATGAAGGACCTAGGTCCTGCACGCGTGTTTTTGGGGATGGAGCTTGAGCGTGATCGTCAGCGTCGCACCCTGCACGTGCACCAGGCCGCGTACATCCGCACGCTGGGGGAGCGGTTCGCTCCCCTGCTCGCAGACGTTCCCACCGCATCCACACCAATGACTCCAGCAGGTCAGCGTCTACTGAAGTCGTTGGACACAGCACAGCTGGGCGAGCCAGTCGATGTCACCAAGTACCTTAGTGTTGTCGGCTCCCTCATGTATCTCGCCACCACCACTAGGGCAGATGTGGCCTTTGCGGTCAACTTCCTTGCCCAGTTCTTGCAGCAGCCTCGGCAGAAGCATCTCGAGGCCGCACTGCGCGTCGTCCGCTACGCGTTGTCCACTGCACGCGTAGGACTCTGCTACCGTGCTCAGCCCTCTGTAGTCGTTGACGGCTACACAGACAGCGACTGGGCACATGACACAGATGCTCGCAGCCGCACTGGTTACATCTTTCTCGTCGGGGGGACTGCAGTCTCCTGGAAGAGTGGAAAACAGGGTTGTGTTGCGAGGAGCTCAAGTGAGGCAGAGTATGTGGCACTGGGTGCAGGTACGTGTGAGAGTGTGTGGTTGTCCCGCTTGTTGCAGCAGTTGCGTGTTCCCATTCATTGCATCACCCTGCGCTGTGACAACCAGAGTGCGAAGGCAATCGCTGAGCACGATGGCATGCATCACTCTCGCACTAAGCACATCAACATTGAGCATCACTTTGTACGCGAGCGCATTGCTGCTGGTGAAGTTCAGGTCGTCTGGGTCGACACTCGTCAACAGCGTGCAGACTTTCTCACCAAAGCGCTCAGCAGTGGAATGTTCAAAGNCATGGGGGAGTGTTGGTTATTGTCACGAACACACGCAAGTGCCCTCTTGTCTCCATTCACACACACATCTCACCACTGCAGGTGATTAATCTGGATTAAGGCTACATGGTGCAAGACTGTGGTGCAGCATGAAGAACACAGAGGATGTGCCTCCCTCAAGCTGCCAAGTTGTGGCTTCAGCACCAGTCTTGTCGCATGCCTTAGTTTAGTAATGCACTCATACTAAAAGGGGATACAACTTGTGGGAATGCATGCCTGTTAGTTGATTGCATGCTTGCATGTTCCTAGAGTGGTGAACCGGGTTGCTGATCCCTTGGGACCACACGTCCGGCTTGTGCCGAAGTGTGAGAAACCGCCTGGAGCTCGTTCGCTCCAGGGTCGGGTTCGATCCCTGGGTGGCGTCCGGGCCCCACGACGATAGCCTCGCGTGGGTGGCCCGGTCAACTGGCTCTCACCACCTCGCTCACACTCACTCTCGCTAATCTAGCTGTGACTCTATTTTCTAAGTCGTGAGCGTTCCCCGATCCATGGCGTATTGTGTTGCTTGTCATCTACTTCCTTGCTAGCACAGCAACTGCGCCTACCTACATGATGATGTGACGCAGCCATGATGAACCTGACATTTTTGTGTGCCCCTCCAGAAAGTGATGGGATCATTTGTTGACATTTCTGTGCGCCCCTCCAAAAATGTGACATTTTTGCGTGCCCCATGAAAAAGTTGACATTTTTGCGTATCCCTCAGAAAAGTTGCCATTTTGGCATGACCCACAAGAAATTCCATCTTTTTGCATCCCCCGCCAGAAATCTGACATTTTTGCACGCCCTTTTGAAAACCCTGCTAAAATTACGTTTTCCTCGGTTCAGGTCCAAAGTTGCGACCAGGGCATGGAGCAGGTCAAGGATGAGCATGACGAGCTCGTCACTGATGAGGACAAAGAAAGGACGAGGATAACAAGGATGCCATAGCGAGCCTGACAAAAAGGACACGAAGACAAGTGGGGTGAGGGGGAGGGGATGACCAGGGCGAGGAGGATGAGGGCAAGAACAAAGAGGGCGAGGAGGACAAGGAGGGGGGCAAGGAGGGGAAGTAGGAAAGGGGCGAGGGGGGTGAGGAGCGGAGGAGGTGGCGGAGGCGGCAATCATTGATCACTCTTTCGGAAAGAAGACTGATATGTACCATGTTGCAAGCAACATCCAGGTTCTATCCAAAACCCCTTCTCGCGGGCCACTCCGGAGGATAAGAGACATCAAACATAACAAAATCATTATTTACTGAGCATAGAGGGAGGTGCCATTGACCGACATCTTCCTGGCCTGCTGCCCGGTGCCAGCAGCTGCTTGGTGGCTCCACGATTCATAGTCCACCCAGTCAAAGGCAATGGGGGCCAGGAGATGCTGGGGCAAGCCCAGCGCGTCCACCAGTGCCAGCGTATGTGGGCGAAGCTCCTTGCAAGCCGCTGCCACTTCAGCTTGAACACGCTCCGCCTGGTCTGGAGAGATGTACTTGTACCTGAATGCCCACGAAACAGTCATTTTCAGTGTCTAGCCTCCACACGAAGGGAACACACATGCTAGAAAAACCAGAAAACAGAATACTGCTGGAAGGTAAACACCAACCTGAGGAAGACAGGGTCCTCGTCCACTGTAACCAGGGCATACAGCGAAACCATCAGCGCCAGCACATCCTGCAAGGTGCACGGGCGCACCAAGTTGGGACCACATCAATGCATCAATGCATTTGTGAGACTGGCTTACTGAGAATGCGCACAGAAAGCGCATCTGAAGCACCACAAAACTGGACTTTCCTCAAACGCCTCTCCAACAACCCACCCTGAGAGGGCCTGCACGCTGGGACTGAACCGCATCGCGCGCCGCAACAAGAACCTCCAGCTCGGCATGGGCTCGTCCAAGGTCCGTAGCCAGTTGGAAGCTCTGCACAAATGCACGAGGGTAGCCACAACAAAACAAGCAACATTGCACTAACATTCT